>JACBKR010001423.1:0-51378 GCA_014218235.1 Colocasia esculenta | reverse complement strand
AGATAGAAAGATCTTCCGAGCCATCAGGTGTGTAGATGAGGATAAGGTCACATTAGCCACCTACATGCTACAGGTATGCTTTAGTTTATATGCTTGTATGTTCTGTTAAGTTAGATTTGTTTAGATGGTGCTTATGAACGGTATACTGCAGGAAAGAGCTGATGTATGGTGGGCTTCATTGCTGCGTACCTGGTTTGAGGACGGCGCGATTGATGTTGCTTGGGACGAGTTCGTGAGGCTCTTTCGGGCCAAGTTCGTCCCCGAGCATATTCAAGATCGGATGGAGCAGGAGTTCCTCTCCTTGGCTCAAGGCTCTATGACGTGCTAGAATATGAGGCAAGGTTTGCAGAACTATCTAAGTATGCACCTCACATTGTGGCTGATGAGCGTAGAAGCGAAGAAGTTTGTGATGGGACTCAAACCATCAATGAGGACGAGGCTAGTGGCGTTCGACCATCGCACCTTGGACGAGGCACTTAGTGCTGCTTGCAGACAGGAGGGTGAGATGGAGCAATACCTTGAGAGAAGAAGGCTTCGCAGAAGAGACCTGCAACTACGTTCCATCCAGTGGCAAGATAAGAAGAAAGCGGTGTACCACACAGCAGCGATCAGTAGCAGTCGGCAATGCTCAGGTACCCTCTGTACGTTCCCCTGGTGTGAAGAAAGAGTGTCCCCACTGTGGGAAGACACATGGTGGTTCCGAATGTTGGATGATTACGGGAAAGTGCTTGAAGTGCGGAAGAGACCACAAGATCAAAGATTGTCCGAGACTTCAGCAGGGAGTCCACCACGGAGCGCCAGCCCCAGCAGCGTAGCAGCAGCAGCGCCAGCTACAGGAAGACCAGGAAGGCCTCGAGCCCCAGCTCGAGTGTTTGCTTTAGCGCGCGAGGACGTCGAGCAGGCGGAGCATATCACCGAAGGTACATTTTACTTCTAGGTGTGCACGCTCGGGTTTTGTTTGATACGGTGCTACTCACTAGTTCATTTCCGAGCGTTTCGCTAGGCAATTAGCCCTAGAGTCAGGCATAGAGTCTGAGGAATTAGAGGTCCCTTTGTCTGTGCACACCCCTGCGGTACGGTATCGACTAGGAAGTGCATTCCGTCGTTACCTGTGTGCATTGAGGATAGAATCCTAGAAGGGTGTTTCTTCTTGCTAAAGATGAGGACTATGATGCTATTCTTGGTCTGGATTGACTAGAGGAGCACTATGCGTTAGTAGATTTTCGTGGAAAGAGGATTATTTTTCGCATTCTTGGTGAGGACGAGTTCTCTCATCCCTTGCCAAGGAACTTGGCGGGAAAGATGGTCATCTCTGCCATAAAGGCGATGCGCATGGTAAACAGGGTTGTGACGCTTTTCTTGCCAGCGTGGTATTAGTACCAGAGGCTGATGAGTCACCTACTCTTGTAGAGATTGATGTGGTGCAGGACTTTCCAGATGTCTTTCCTGATTTGTCAAGTTTGCCACCGGATAGAGAGATAGTGTAAGGCCCTCGAATTTCGTTGCATTAATTGTGTCGTGTGTAAATGTTCGTGCTTGTATATGTATGTACGTATCTACGTATGTATTAGTTTAGTATAATACGTGTGCATATGCTTAATATTAGATGTAAATAATGTATGTATTACTTGATGATAGTGTGTACACAATACCATATAGATATTGCATGCATATATATATATATACGTAATATGCATGGGTTTTTCTGCATGTTTTGACTTCTGGCCGAAGGGCCAGTTGGCGTCACCTATTGATGCCAAGTCTTGTCAACGTCAACTCATGTGACGACAACACTTAAATAGGCGACGACCGATGTTGACGTCAATATTACTGACCTGCATGCATTGCAGGCCGGAAATTCCGGAAGCAAGCCACCCCAACCCTTGGGGAGCTGTCCCCAACGGTCTGAAAGGCCATCTTGTCACCCCTGCGTGGTAGGAGAACCCCCTCTCCTATATACAAACCCATTTTTACAACCCTAAGCCTTCTCTTTGCCCCTTTGCAAGAGAGGAAGAAGAGAAGGAGTGAAACCCTACTTTCGGACTGTGAGAAACCTCACCTTTGCAACCCAAAACTGAAGTTCTGAAGCTTGATCCGGCCACCTGCTGCATCAAGGAGCTTGTTGATCATCGAGGAAGGCATCCCCGACCTCGGATTTCACTGGAGCTTGCTCAAGAACCGGAGGAAGGCCATCTTGGAGGCTGGTTGGGAACTTCTTGGGACAGCCCAAGGAGAGCTTCACCAAGCCTTTTGATTCCTTTGGAGTATATCTAAAAGGCAAGTACCCTACCCATAGTGTTCATGTATGTGTCTAGGATGATTTTACCATTTTTATGTATTTTCCCTAGTGTCCTGACCAGCAAATTCACCCCATCTTTGGAGCTCGGGTCTGTGTTTTGCACAGACCTGACCTTAACGGCAACATCCCTTGCCGTTAAGATCATTCTTAGCGTCCAGCAATTGTGCCGTTAACTCCCTTTGACGGCCAAAGATTGCCGTTAAGTTCTTCAGGACAGAACAGAAAACTGTTCTCTCTCCTTATACAACTATTTTCGATGTGTTTCTCGTGATGAGGATATATTGTAGCCTTTATGTACTATGTATACTAGTGAATGTGGTGTGTGGATGGATTTGTTGTGCAAGGTGGTAAATGATAGAGTTATTTATTCCATGGAAATACATGTATGATGAGTTGCTAATTGTCAACCCTTTGTTATATGATTTAGGACGAGTCTGAATGTCCTACATTTTATGGGTCATGCATGTATTAGTCAGTCTCTGTTCTGAAATTCTGAGATTTTCTCATGCTTGTGTGAATTAGTGAAAAGTTTGTTTGGGAAATAGAAATCATGCGTAGGTCATGATAAATCTTCGGTAAATCATGTATTGCCCAAAAATTTCAGTAATAAATTATGTAGCTCCATGCCTGTTAGGGCTCAGACAGTGAGTTGTTAAAATTGTGCTTGTGTTCAACTCCATGTTAAATCGAATTGCGGATAGCATGTGGAATTAATGTTAGATTTTCTGTAATTTCGTTTTAGCTTAGAAAAATCTGAAATTTTGAATGAAGAATCCTAAACCCGAAATTAGCCTGTGGTTAAAATTTCAGGTCATTTGGACCAGTATATGATGAATATGAATTTTCCATGTAAAAATGTGAAACTAATGCATGCCGTTGTAAAATGATTTGATTTTGTATATAGCAACCTGATTAGTGAAATTTCTGAGTACTAAAATTCTGTAATTGTAGTGCCATGTTAGGAAAAATAGAGAAGTGTGCAGTGAGTGAGAAAGTGAATGAAATGAGAGTGACACGTGTAAACATATGTGTTAAAATCGGTAAAATGTGTAATGTGTAACTTGTGCCAACTGTGACACTGCTTCCGTAGAGGGCAGTGGAACCGTATCAGGGAAAAGTCTCTTTGGGAAGGTTCAATGTGTGGTGACCCTAAGGGCATTAGGGGGAAATCCTGGAGGTGGACAAGTACCACTGGTTAGGGTGGAGACTTGTTCTCCCGGTCTGCACAGTCCAAGAGTCGCCATTGTATTGCCTAGATGGCGTCTATGTGATGTGATGTGTTGTGTCCTTCTTGGTGGTTTGGACTATGTGTCACGGCACTAAATGTGAATGTGTAAATGTGTATGTGTTCATGTGAAAAATGTGAATGTGAACAATGTGTAAAAGTGCATGTGTAAAGTGTGAAATATGCGAATTGAAATTGTGTAAAAATGTGAAACCAAAATGTGAGGATGTGAGTTTGTAATCCATGTTATGACAATCTGAATCATGCTTAAACAGTAGCTTTACTATGTTATGATCATGTTTATGTATGCAAAATGCCTAGAATCCATGCTAGGGATAATTGTTAAGCATATATAAACAACTTCCATACTTGGTTGTTCACATGTTGTGATTAATCGTTGTTGTAGCTCTCATGTGTTAGATTATGGTTGCTAAAGCATGCAAAACCAGCAAGCTTAAAGCATGTAAAATGGTTACGTATATGCGTAGAAATGTGTAGATTCCATGTTAGGTATGTTTCCTTTCATGCATGCTCGGGAATTTATGTTAATGGCTTTCCATGTCTTAGTTGTTTGAAGGTAGATTTTTATGTGAGGAATGAATAGAAAGCATGTGAAGGTGATTCTATTTTAGGAAATCTGGAAGCATAGTCACATGTGTTTAAATTGTAGATTCACCATGATAGGTTGTAAATTTTAATGTCAACATGCTACGTTTGTGTCTTGTGAATGTATGTAGAACTCTACTATGATATGGGCATGTACGGTATGTGTAGAAGTACTTGCGAAGTCTTTTAGACCTACTTGCTTCGGCGTACAGGTGTAGTTGGTGACGAGACACTTGTGGAGGAGACGTTGGAGACCACTCCGAGCGTGGAGATTAGGGTGTTGGAGTACTTGTGACATTTGTGATTTTCATAGTATGTAAATTGAACATTGTACTAGCATTATCATGGAAGAATGTATAAGTATGGACATCTATGTATTTGATTTCAGCAATTTAATTATGTGGACTTTTAGTTCTTAAATGTTATCGAATCATGTATGTTAAATGTGGATGATGAATGAAATGAAGACAGTGGTTCTTTTACTTCCGCTACCTGTTCTTATATTCACGTGTATCTCAGCTGAATGTTATTGTTGGGTAAATGTCCCACTGCGATGACGCTCGCTATACCGACGTGGGTTGGTATAACCGTACCGGTATAATGAGGGTCGTCACAGAGATTGGTATCAGAGCTTCCGGTTGAGATTGCACATGAATATACATAAGTCATCATCTTCATTACATGCTAGTATGTCCACATGTGTAGAATTGATTAATAATGAATGAAAATAGATAAGAAAATGGTTAGAAAACTTAGTAACCTAGCTCTAATAGTGGCTGAAATTTATTACAGCCATGGCTTCGAGAGGTAGGCGTGGCGGAGCGCGGCCCGTGAGGATGAGCCGAGACGTGACGAGCGGGGGAGCAGCAGGCCCCAGCACTGCAAGGTCCTGTACTTCCCCCACCGCCGCCTGTGGATTATGGAGTATTCATGCAAGGTCTGGTGCAAGCCATGCAGACGCAGGCTCATACCCAGGCAGCACTCCAGACTCAGTTGGAGGCTCAGGTTAGACTAATAAAAGGTTAATAGTCTGTTTTATTTAATTATGTGATATTGTGTTGATTGTGTATTGTTTGCTGTATGTAGCAGGCTCAAGTACCAGCTCAGGACCATGGTGGACCTTCTACCATGGAAAGATTCAAGAGGATGCTGCCACCCTCTTTTAAGGGGGAGAGCGATCTGTTGTTGGCTGAAAGCTGGATGAGGGAGATAGAAAAGATCTTCCGAGCCATCAGGTGTGCAGATGAGGATAAGGTTACATTGGCCACCTACATGCTACAGGTATGCTTTAGTTTATATGCTTGTATGTTGGTTAAGCTAGATTTGTTTAGATGGTGCTTATGAACGGTGTACTGCAGAAAGAGCTGATGTATGGTGGGCTTCATTGCTGCGTACCCGGTTTGAGGACGGAGTGTTGATGTTGTTGGGACGAGTTCGTGAGGCTCTTTCGGGCCAAGTTCGTCCCCGAGCATGTGCAAGATCGGATGGAGCAAGAATCCTATCTTTGACTCAAGGCTCCATGACCGTGCTAGAATATGAGGCAAGATTTTCTGAACTCTCTAAATATGCACCTCATATCATGACAACGAGCGCAGAAAGACAAAGAAGTTCGTGATGGGACTCAAGCCATCACTGCGGACGAGACTCGTGGCATTTGACCACCGCACGTTGGACGAGGCCCTCAGTGCTGCTTGTAGGCAGGAGGGAGAGATGGAGCAATACCTGGAAGAAAAGAAAGCTTCGCAGAAGAGACCTGCAGCCACGTTCCAGCGGCAGGACAAGAAGAAGAAAGCGGTGTACCCGACACAGCAGCGACCAATAGCAGTCGGCAGTACTCAGGTACTTCTGTACGTTCCCCTGGTGTGAAGAAGGAGTGTCCCCACTGTGGGAGGACACATGGTGGTTCCGAGTGTTGGATGATTACGGGCAAGTGCTTGAAGTGCGAAAGTAGCGACCACAAGATCAAGGATTGCCCAAGACTTCAGCAGGGAGTCCAGCGCGGAGCGCCAGCCCCAGCAGCAGTAGCGGCAGTGGCGCAGCTACAGGAAGACCAGGAAGGCCTCGAGCCCCAGCTCGAGTGTTTGCTTTAGCTCGCGAGGACGCCGAGAGGCGGAGCATGTCACCGAAGGTACGGTTTTGCTTTTAGGTGTGCACGCTCGGTTTTGTTTGATACGGGTGCTACTCACTCGTTCATTTCCGAGCGGTTCGCTAGGCAGTTAGCCCTAGAGTCAGGCATAGAGTCTGAGGATTTAGAGGTCCCTTTGTCTGTGCACACCCCTGCGGGTACGGTATCGACTAGGAAGTGCATTCCGTCGTTACCTGTGTGCATTGAGGATAGAATCCTAGATGGTGTTTCTTCTTGCTAAAGATGAAGGACTATGATGCTATTCTTGGTTGGATTGGCTAGAGGAGCACTATGCATTAGTATATTGTCGTCGGAAGAGGATTGTTTCCGCATTCCTGGTGAGGACGAGTTCTCTCATCCCTTGCCAAGGAACTTGGCTGGAAAGTTAGTCATCTTTGCCATGAAGGTGTGCGCATGCATGGTAAACAAGGGTTGTGACGCTTTTCTTGCCAGCGTGGTGTTAGTGCCAGAGGTGATGAGTCACCTACTCTTGCGGAGATTGAGGTAGTGCAGGATTTTCCAGATGTCTTCCTGATGACTTGTCTGGATTGCCACCGGATAGAGAGATAGAGTTTACCATAGAGTTGCTTTCGGGCACCTCTCCTATCTCAAAGGCTCCATATCGGATGGCACCTGCGGAGTTAGCCGAGTTAAGGAGGCAGTTGCAAGAGTTGCTGATAAGGGATTTATTCGCCCTAGTGTTTTCCCTTGGGGCGCACCTGTATTGTTCGTCAAGAAGAAAGACGGGTCACTTAGGTTATGCATTGACTATAGGAAAGTTGAACCAAGTGACTGTGAAGAACAGGTATCCCTTACCTCGTATTGATGATTTGTTGACCAGTTGAGAGATGCATCAGTCTTTTCTAAGATTGATTTGCGATCTGGTTATCATCAGTTGAGGATTCGGAGTGAGGATGTGTCCAAGACGGCGTTTAGAACCCGTTATGGACATTATGAGTTTTTGGTCCTTCCTTTCGGATTGACCAATGCCCCTGCAGCGTTCATGGATCTCATGAACAGGGTGTTTAGGCCTTATCTAGATAGCTTTGTCGTAGTGTTTATTGATGATGTTTGGTCTACTCTCCGGATGAGGCCACACACTGTCAGCATTTGAGGGTAGTGTTAGAGGTTCTTCGTGAGCACAAGTGTATGCTAAGTTCAGCAAGTGCGATTTTGGTTGCGCGAGGTTCATTTCCTCGGGCATGTTATCTCCGTGTGCTGGTGTTGCAGTTGATCCAGCAAAGGTCCAGGCAGTTATGGATTGGGAGATTCCCAAGACCCCTTCGGAGATTCGTAGTTTTATTGGTTTAGCTGGTTACTATCGGCGATTTATTGAGGGATTTTCATCCATCGCCGCCCCTTTGACTCAGCTTACCAGAAGGGAGTGAAGTTTCGTTTGGTCCGAGAAGTGTGAGAGTTTTCAATTATTGAAGACTAAGCTCACGACAGCCCCGTGTTAGTTTACCGAGCGGTGTAGAGGTTTTGCTATCTACACGGATGCGTCTCGGATTGGTTAGGCTGTGTGCTAATGCAGCAGGAAAGGGTAGTGGCTTATGCTTCTCGTCAATTGAAGGAGCATGAGAAGAACTATCCGACTCATGACTTGGAGCTCGCAGCAGTGGTTCATGCACTAAAGATCTGGAGGCACTATCTTTATGGTGTCAGATTTGAGGTGTTTACCGACCACAAGAGCTTGAAGTATCTTTTCTCCCAAAAGGAATTAAACCTGAGGCAGAGGAGATGGATTGAGTTCTTGAAGGACTATGACTTCAACCTTCAGTATCACCCTTGAAAGGCGAATGTTGTAGCGGATGCTCTGAGTAGAAAGAGGCCATCTCTCCAGCAGGATTGGAAGATGTTGGAAGATGCAGCTTGCGCAATGACTGAGTTAGAGCCATCGCTATGCCAGGCTTTTGTAGCTCAGTTATCCCTTAGGTCCTCGGTTTTGGATGAGGTGATCGAGCAACAGGAAGCCGACCCTAGACTCTTAGAGTTAGTGGGCAAGGCAGGCATTGCTCGTGATGAGGACGGTGTGATTAGATTTCAGCACCGTGTTTGTGTCCCTGATTTAGTAGATGTCCGTGAGCATGTGTTAGCGGAGGCTCACAGATCGCGATTCTCTATTCATCCGGGTAACACGAAGATGTATCAGGATCTGAAGAGATCATTTTGGTGGTCTGGCATGAAGAAGGATGTAGCGGATTATGTGTCTAGGTGTTTGTGTGTCAGCAAGTGAAGGCCGAGCGACAGCGACCATCCGGCCTTATGCAAAGGATGGACATCCCAGTGTGGAAGTGGGAAGCTGTCACTATGGACTTTGTTTCGGGTTTGCCTCGATCTAGAAGGGGCAATGACTCGATTTGGGTAGTTGTAGATAGATTCTCGAAGACTGCTCATTTCTTACCTATGAAGAAGAAGCAGTCAGTAGAGAGTTTAGCTAGATTGTATGTTAGTAGTATCATTAGATTGCATGGTGTGCCGAAGTCGATCATTTCGGATCGAGATCCGAGATTTACTTCGAGATTGTGGAAGGGTCTTCAGGATGCTTTAGGTTCGGAGCTGAAGCTCAGTTCGGCGTTTCATCCCCAAACTGATGGACAGTCCGAAAGGACTATCCAGACGCTCGAGGATATGTTGAGAGCATGTGTGCTGGATTGGAAGGATGATTGGAGCTTCATCTACCTCTTGTGGAGTTCGCATACAACAACAGCTTTCATGCGAGTATTGGTATGGCTCCATTCGAAGCGTTGTATGGTAGGCCTGCAGATCTCCTTTATGTTGGGAGGAGACTGGTGATAGGCAGCTGATCGGTCTGGAGTTAGTTCAGGAGACTTCGGATAAGGTCCAGCTTATCAGGAAGAGGCTTGTTGCGGCTCAGGATAGGCAGAAGAGTTATGCCGACAACAGGAGAAAGGATTTGCAGTTCGAAGTTGGCGATCATGTCTTCTTGAAGATATCGCCTACTCGTGGTGTCGTTCAGATTTGGCAGGCATAGTAAGTTGAGCCCTAGGTTCATTGGCCCATATGAGATTCTCAGACGATTGGGCAGCGTGGCATATGAGCTAGCATTACCCCATCTTTGGCTAGTGTTCATCCCGTTTCACGTTTCGATGCTCAGGAAGTATGTCCGAGATCCGTCTCATGTGATTAGTCATGAGCCAGTGGAGATTCAGTCAGATCTGTCGTATGTCGAGCAACCAGTAGCTATTCTTGACCGGAAGGTTCAGCATCTCAGAACAAGAGTATTGCATCGGTGAAAGTTCTCTGGCGGAACTTCTCGCGAGAGGAGGCTACTTGGGAGCTTGAGGATGCAATGAGAAGAAGTATCCCCTTTTGTTTTGTAGTATCGTTCTAACTTCGAGGACGAAGTTTCTTAAGGGGGAGAGGGTGTAAGGCCCTCGAATTTCGTTGCATTAATTGTGTCGTGTGTAAATGTTGTGCTTATGTATGTATGTACGTATCTACGTATGTATTAGTTTAGTATAATTACGTGCATATGCTTAAATTAGATGTAAATAATGTATGTATTACTTTATGATAGTGTGTACACAATACCATATAGATATTGCATGATATATATATATATATCGTAATATGCATGGGTTTTCTGCATGTTTGACTTCTGGCCGAAGGGCCAGTTGGCGTCAACCTATTGACGCAAGTCTGTCAACGTCAACTCATGTGACATCAACACTTAAATAGGCGACGACCGATGTTGACGTCAATATTATGACCTACATGCGTTACAGAGCCGGAATTCCGGAAGCAAGCCACCCCAACCATTGGGGAGCTGTCCCCAACGGTCTGAAAGGCCATCTTGTCACCCCTGCGTGATAGGAGAACCCCCTCTCCTATATACAAACATTTTTACAACCCTAAGCCTTCTCTTTGCCCCTTTGCAAGAGGGAAGAAGAGAAAAGGAGTGACTTTCGAACTGTGAGAAAACCCTCACCTTTGCAACCCAAAACTAAAGTTCTGAAGCTTGATCCGGCCACCTGCTGCATAAGGAGCTTGCTGGATCATCGAGGAAGGCATCCCCGACTCGGATTTCACTGGAGCTGCTCAAGAACCCGGAGGAAGGCCATCTGGAGGTTGGTTGGGAACTTCTTGGGACAGCCCAAGGAGAGCTTCACCAAGCCTTTTGATCCCTTTGGAGTATATCTAAAAGGCAAGTACCCTACCCATAGTGTTCATGTATGTGTCTAGGATGATTTTACCATTTTTATGTATTTTCCCTCGTGTCCTAGACCCCCAAATTCACCCCATCTTTGGAGCTCGGGTCTGTGTTTTGCACAGACCTGACCTTAACGGCAACATCCCTGCCGTTAAGATCATGCTTAGCGTCCAGCGATTGTGCCGTTAACTCCCTTTGATGGCCAAAGATTGCCATTAGGTTCTTAAGGACAGAACAGAAAACTGTTCTCTCCTCTTATACAACTATTTTCGATGTGTTCTCGTGATGAAGATATATTGTAGCCTTTATGTACTATGTATACTAGTGAATGTGGTGTGTGGATGGATTTTTGTGCAAGGTGGTAAATGATATAGTTATTATTCCATGGAAATACATGTATGATGAGTTGCTAATCTTGTCAACCCTTTGTTTATATGATTTAGGACGAGTCTGAATGTCCTACATTTTATGGGTCATGCATGTATTAGTCAGTCTCTGTTCTGAAATTCTGAGATTTTTCTCATGCTTGTGTGAATTAGTGAAAATGTTGTTTGGGAAATAGAAATCATGCGTAGGTCATGATAAATCTTCGGTAAATCATGTATTGCCCAAAAATTTTAGAAATAAATTCTGTAGCTCCATGCCTGTTAGGGCTCAGACAGTGAGTTGTTAAAATTGTGCTTGTGTTCAACTCCATGTTAAATCGAATTGCGGATAGCATGTGGAATTAATGTTAAATTTTCTGTAATTTCGTTTAGCTTAGAAAAACTCTGAAATTTTGCATGAAGAATCCTAAACCCGAAAATAGCCTGTGGTTAAAATTTCAGGTCATTTGGACCAGTATATGATGTAATATGAATTTTCCATGTAAAAATGTGAAACTAATGCATGCCGTTGTAAAATGATTTGATTTTGTATATAGCAACTGATTAGTGAAATTTCCTGAGTACTAAAATTCTGTAATTGTAGTGCCATGTTAGGAAAAACAGAGAAGTGTGCATGTGAGTGAGAAAGTGAATGAAATGAGAGTGACACGTGTAAACATATGTGTTAAAATCGGTAAAATGTGTAATGTGTAACTTGTGCCAACTGTGACACCGCTTCCGTAGAGGGCAGTGGAACCGTATCAGTAAAAGTCCCCCTGGAAGGTTCAATGTGTGTGACCCTAAGAGCATTAGGGGGAAATCCTGGAGGTGGACAAGTACCACTGGTTAGGGTGGAGACTTGTTCTCCCGGTCTGCACAGTTCAAGAGTCGCCATTGTATTGCCTAGATGGCGTCTATGTGATGTGATGTGTTGTGTCCTTCTTTGGTGGTTGGACTATGTGTCACGACACTAAATGTGAATGTGTAAATGTGTGTGTTCGTGTGAAAAATGTGAATGTGAACAATGTGTAAAAGTGCATGTGTAAAGTGTGAAATATGCGAATTTAAAATTGTGTAAAAATGTGAAACCAAATGTGAGGATGTGAGTTTGTAATCCATGTTATGACAATCTAAACATCAGCTTAAACAGTAGCTTTACTATGTTATGATCATGTTTATGTATGCAAAATGCCTAGAATCCATGCTAGGGATAATTGTTAAGCATATATAAACACTTCCATACTTGGTTGTTCACATGTTGTGATTTAATCGTTGTTGTAGCTCTCATGTGTTAGATTATGGTTGCTAAAGCATGCAAAACCAGCAAGCTTAAAGCATGTAAAATGGTTACGTATATGCGTAGAAATGTGTAGATTCCATGTTAGGTATGTTTCCTTTCATGCATGTTCGGGAATTTATGTTAATGGCTTCCATGTCTTAGTTGGTTGAAGGTAGATTTTTATGGAGAATGAATAAAAAGCATGTGATAGGTGATTCTATTTTACGAAATCTTGAAGCATAGTCCATGTCTTTAAATTATAGATTCTCCATGATAGGTTGTAAATTTTAATGTCAAGCATGCTACGTGTTGTGTCTTGTGAATGTGTAGTAGAATCTACTATGATATGGACATGTACGGTATGTGTAGAAGTACTTGCGGAGTCTTTTAGACTCACTACTTGCTTCGGCGTATAGGTGTAGTTGGTGACGACACTTGTGGAGGAGACGTTGGAGACCGACTCCGAGCGTGGAGATTAGGGTGTTGGAGTATTTGTGACATTTTGTGATTTTCATAGTATGTAAATTGAACATTGTACTAGCATTATCATGGAAGAATGTATAAGTATGGACATCTATGTATTTGATTTTCAGCAATTTAATTATGTGGACTTTTAGTTCTCTAAATGTTATCGAATCATGTATGTTAAATGTGGATGATGAATGAAATGAAGACCGTGGTTCTTTACTTCCGCTACTCTGTTCTTATATTCACGTGTATCTCAGCTGAATGTTATTGTTGGGTAAATGTCCCACTGCGATGACGCTCGCTATACCGACGTGGGTTGGTATAACCGTACCGGTATAATGAGGGTCGTCACAGATAGAGTTTACCATAGAGTTGCTTTCGGGCACCTCTCTTATCTCGAAGGCTCCATATCGGATGGCACCTGTAGATTAGCCAAGTTAAGGAGGCAGTTGCAAGAGTTGCTAGATAAGGGATTTATTCGCCCTAGTGTTTCCCCTTGGGGCGCACCTGTATTATTCGTCAAGAAAAAGACGGGTCACTTAGGTTATGCATTGACTACAGAAAGCTGAACCAAGTGACTGTGAAGAACAGGTATCCTTACCTCGTATTGATGATTTATTTGACCAGTTGCAAGATGCATCAGTCTTTTCTAAGATTGATTTGCGATCTAGTTATCATCAGTTGAGGATTCGGAGTGAAGATGTGTCCAAGACGGCATTCAGATCCCGTTATGGACATTATGAGTTTTTGGTTCTTCCTTTCGGATTGACCAACGCCCCTGCAGTGTTCATGGATCTCATGAACAGGGTGTTTAGGCCGTATCTAGATAGCTTTGTTGTGGTGTTTATTGATGATGTGCTGGTCTACTCTTCGGACGAGGCCACACACCGTCAGCATTTGAGGGTAGTATTAGAGGTCTCCGTGAGCACAAGTTGTATGCTAAGTTCAGCAAGTGCGATTTCTGGTTGCGCGAGGTTCATTTCCTCGGGCATGTTATCTCTGGTGCTGGTGTGCAGTTGATCCAGCAAAGGTCCAGGCAGTTATGGATTGGGAGACTCCAAGACCCCTTCGGAGATTCGTAGTTTTCTGGGTTGGCTGGTTACTATCGGCGATTTATTGAGGGATTTTCATCCATCGCCACCCCATTGACTCAGCTCACCAGAAAGGGACTGAAGTTTGACTGGTCCGAGAAGTGTGAGAGTAGTTTTCAATTATTGAAGACTAAGCTCACGTCAGCTCCGTGTTAGTCTTACCGAGCGGTGTAGAGGGTTTTGCTATCTACACGGATGCGTCTCGGATTGGCTTAGGCTGTGTGCTAATGCAGCACGGAAGGGTAGTGGCTTATGCTTCTCGTCA
The DNA here is from genome assembly GCA_014218235.1 of Colocasia esculenta. Classification (NCBI taxonomy): domain Eukaryota; kingdom Viridiplantae; phylum Streptophyta; class Magnoliopsida; order Alismatales; family Araceae; genus Colocasia; species Colocasia esculenta. The sequence goes on along the minus strand of JACBKR010001423.1, from coordinate 37,481 downwards.
GTTAAAGGAGCATGAGAAGAACTATCCGACTCATGATTTGGAGCTCGCAGCAGTGGTTCATGCACTAAAGATCTGGAGGCACTATCTTATGGTGTCAAATTCGAGGTGTTTACCGACACAAGAGCTTGAAGTATCTTTTCTCCAAAAGGAATTAAACCTGAGGCAGAGAAGATGGATGAGTTCTTGAAGGACTATGACTTCGACCTTTAGTATCACCCTGGGAAGGCGAATGTCGTAGTGGATGCTCTGAGTAGAAAGAGGCCATCTCTCCAGCAGGATTGGAAGATGTTGGAGGATGCGGCTTGCGCGTTGACTGAGTTAGAGCCATCGCTATGCCAGGCTTTTGTAGCTCAGTTATCTCTTAGGTCCTCGGTATTGGATGAGGTGATCGAGCAACAGAAAGCCGACCCTAGACTCTTAGAGTTAGTGGGCAAGGCAGGCATTGCTCGTGATGAGGACGGTGTGATTAGATTCCATCACCGTGTTTGTGTCCCAGATTTGGTAGATGTCCGTTAGCATGGTTAGTAGAGGCTCACAGGTCGAGATTCTCTATTCATCTGGGTAACACTAAGATGTACCGGATTTAAAGAGGTCCTTTTGGTGGTCTGGCATGAAGAGGGATATAGCGGATTATGTATCTCGGTATTAGTATGCCAGAAAGTAAAGGCCGAGCGACAGCGACCATCCGACCTTATGCAAAGGATGGAGATCCCAGTGTGGAAGTGGGAAGCTGCCACTATGGACTTTGTTTCGGGTTTGCCTCGATCTAGAAGGGGCAATGACTCGATTTGGTTAGTTGTAGATAGATTTTCGAAGACTGCGCATTTCTTACTATGAAGAAGAAGCAGTCGGTTGAGAGTTTAGCTAGATTGTATGTTAGTAGTGTGGTTAGATTGCATGGTGTGCCGAAGTCGATCATTTCGGATCGAGATCCGAGATTTACTTCGAGGTTGTGGAAGGGTCTTCAGCATGCGTTAGGTTCGGAGCTAAGCTCAGTTCGGCGTTTCATCCCCAGACTGATGGACAGTCCGAGAGGACTATCCAGACGCTCGAGGATATGTTGAGAGCGTGTGTACTGGATTGGAAGGATGATTGGGAGCGTCATCTACCTCTAGTGGAGTTCGCATACAACAACAGCTTTCATGCGAGTATTGGTATGGCTCCATTTGAGGCGTTGTATGGTAGGCCTTGCAGATCTCCTTTATGTTGGGAGGAGACCGGTGATAGGCAGAGTGATCGGTCCGGAGTTAGTTCAGGAGACTTCGGATAAGGTCCAGCTTATCAGGAAGAGGCTTGTTGCGGCGTAGGATAGGCAGAAGAGCTACGCCGACAAAGAAGGAGGATTTAGAGTTCGAGGTGGGTGAACATGTCTTCTTGAAGATATCACCTACTCGTGGTGTCGTCAGATTTGGCAGGCATAGTAAGTTGAGCCCTAGATTCATTGGCCCGTATGAGATCTCAGACGATTGGGCAGCGGGCATATGAGCTAGCGTTACCCCCAGCTTTAGCTAGTGTTCATCCTGTTTTCAGAGTTTCTATGCTCAGGAAGTATGTCCGAGATCCATCTCATGTGATTAGTCATGAGCCAGTAGAGATTCAGCCAGATTTGTCATATGTGGAGCAACCAGTATCTATTCTTGACGGAAGGTTCAGCATCTCTGGAACAAGGGTATTACGTCGGTGAAAGTTCTATGGCGGAACTTCTCGCGAGTGCAGGCTACTTGGGAGCTTGAGGATGCGATAAAGAAGAAGTATCCCGTTTGTTTGAGTACTTTTGATTAAATTCGAGGACGAAGTTTCTTTAAGGGGGAGAGGGTATAAGGCCTCGAATTTTGTTGTATTATTTATTCGTGTAAATAATTCATGTTTGTGTATGCATAGATGTACATATCTACGTATGTATTAACTAGTTATACGTATGGGTGCATGTGTATAATTAGTTGTAAATAATGTATGAGTTGCATGGTGGTAGTGTGTACATGATAATACATATGTATGGCATGTACATAGGTAAGTTAAGCATGGTTTCTGCATGTTTTGAGTTCTGGCCAAAGGACCCAATTGGCGTCCACATGGATGGACGCCCATTCTGAGTCAGCGTCCACCTCGATGGATGCCAAGACTTAAGCCAACGTCCATGGATGTGGTCGTTAACATCTCTGACCTGCATGCGTTGCAGACACCGAAACTCCGGGGGCAAGCAAGCCCAGCCATTGGGGAGAAGTCCCCAACGGCTATCAGGCCATCCCATCACCTCTCCGGGGTTCCCCAAACCCCTCTCCTATAAACTAAACCATTGCTGCACCAGAAAAGCCTCTCTTGACTCTTTGCAAAGAGGAGAGAAAACCCTAGCTCGGAGCTGCACAAAGACTGAACTTGGAGGCTTCAATCCGGCGGTTCAAGGCTTCATCCGGCGACCTACTGCTTCAGGAGGGTAGCTAGAACATCGGGGAAGACTTCCCCAACCGCGGTTCAGCTTCTACACAACCTAGAACCCGGAGGAGAGCAATTGTGGAGCCTTCTTGGGACTGCCCAAGGGAGTTTCACCACCATCTAAATCCCTTGGAGACTTGTTTAAAGGCAAGTAACCCTCACATTTCGTCCATGTAGATGTCTAGTAGGGTTTTGTTATTTTTACAGATTTTAAATCGGTCCTGGAACCCCCATTCTTCTTGTCTTTTGGAGCTCGGGTCTATATTTCTGCACAGACCTGAACTTGACGGCAAGATTCCTTGCCGCCAAGTTCTTCATTAACGGCCAACGATGTTGCCGTTAAGCTCCATTAACGGCCAGACTATGCGCGTTAAGATCATCAGGACAGAACAGTGAGCTGTTCTCTCCTTCTATATGATAAATTTTTCGAGGTTCTCGCATGAGGATATATGGTAACCGTACTATGTTATGTATTATGAATGGTGGTATGTGTGGTGAGGTCCTTACAATTTCTGAAATTGGTATGAAGGGTGTCATTTATGAAAAATTCATGTATGATAAAAATCCTAGATCATGTTAGTTTATGTTTGTGCAACTCATGAGGAATTGGGTGCCCTAAATTTTATGAACCATGTGTGTAGGGGTCAGTCTTGCCCTGCAATTCTGAAATTTCTCCATGCTAGTATGAGTTACTGTAATTTCTGTTCTGAAAATAGAAAACACGCGTAGGGTTGTGAAATTTCCAGTAAATGTATGTTGGGTAATAAATCTGGGGAAAATTCCTGTGATAAGGTATATGTTGGGTTCAGGTTGAGGTCTCTGTGAATCTGCTATTCATGTTGTGTTCGGTGTGGAATTGAATTATGGATAATATGAGGCCGAAGTTTCAATTACTGAAAATATGTGTTAACTCTGAAAAATCCGGAATTTTCATGTAAGATTATAAACATGAAATGAGTATGTGGTTAAATTTTCATGCTATTCTGATGACTGCAAAGTGTGTTATGAAAATTTCATGTGAAAAATGTGATGAATTCATGTTATCATGAATATGACTTAATGATGTATTTTCCAACCTGATTAATGCAAGTTAGTGAATGTTAATCCCTGTAATCAGTAGCATCATGCTAGGAAAAATAGAGCCATGTGTGTGAGAGAGAGAATGAAAAGGGTATGAGGATGTCTTGTGTAAATGTGTACTAAAATCGGTATATGTAATGTGTAAGACTGTGCCAAGTGTGACATGCTTCCATAGAGGGCCGTGGAACCGTATCATGGAAAAGTCCCCATGAGAAGGTTCAATGTGTAAATCCTATGGGCATTAGGATGAAATCCTGGAGGTGGACAAGTACCATTGGTTAGGGTGGAGACTTGTTCTCCCGGTCTGCGCAGTCCAAGAGTTGTCACTATATTGCCTAGGTGGCGTCTATGTGTATGTGATGTGTATGTGTCCTTCTAATGGTGGTTTGGATTATGTGTCATGGCACTAAAGTGTGAAAAATGTGAAGGTGTACATGTGTAAGTCATGTAATGTGAACATGTTAAATGTGCAATGTGTAAAAGAGTGAACTATGTGAATGAGGAAATTGTGCAAATATGTGAAACTAATGTGTTAGATGATGAAATGGTGATCCATGATATGTAAATGTTAAACTTGTGTCATAACAGCAACCTAATTGTAGTATGAAATGTTTTACATGTGTACAAATGCATAGAATCCATGCTAGTAGCATTTCTTGCTGATGTGTAAACGTTCCATGTTTAAGCGCCACCATGATATAGTTAATGAGATTATAGCTCTCATGTTATTGGTTGTGAGTTTCTAATTCATGTCAAAACAGCAAGCTAAAAGTGTATAAAATGACAATGTGCATGTGCGAGAATGTGTAGAAATCATGATAGGAAGATCTCCTTTCATGTGTACGTAAGCACACCATGTTTGGTTGCTCTCATGTTTTGCTCAATTGGAGGTAAAAACTTTTATGTGATGGAATAAGTAGAAAGCATGTGATAGGACGTTTATTTTGGAAAATCTGAATTCATGAACCATGTGTTTAATTTGGTAGAATTTCCATGATAAGTTGTCTCTTATTGATGTCAGCATGCTACATGTTTGTCTGTGACTTGAGATGAAAATCTGCTATGATATATGCATGTATGATATGTGCGGTGTTATTTGCTGAGTCCTTTAGACTCATTACTTGCTTCGGCGTACAGGTTTAGTGTGGTGACGCTACACCGTTAGAGGAGGCAGTGGAGAGCGACTCCAAGCGTGGAGACTAGCTCTTTGGAGTTCACTTGTGACATTTTGTGATTTCATAGTATGTATTGTAAGGCAGTGTATTAGAATTATCATGTAATCATGGACAAACTATGTATTTTATTTTAGCACTTCTTTTATGTGGATTATGTGGACTTTAGATCTTTAAATTGTTACATGAATCATGTATGATAAATGTGGATGATGAGATGAATGAAATGAAGACAGTGGTTCTTTTCTTCCGCTACTCTGTATCTATATTTGTGTGTATCTTAATCATGTGATAGCGTTTGGGTAAATGCCCCACTGTGATAAACGTCACTATACCGACGTGGGTTGGTATAACCGTACCGGTATAATGAGGGTCGTCACAATAAAGATCCCTTCATTGGATTTGGGATCCAGCTTACCTATGTCTCTCTTACCATTGTTGATAGCATGGTCCTAGCCATATCCAACAAGGTTCTATTCTTCCTCTCAGCTACTCCATTTTGCTATAGAGTTCTAGGTGCTGAGAAATTGTGTTCTATACCTTGATCATTACAAAATTCTGCAAATCTGTCGTTTTGGAATTCTCCTCCATGACCTGGACGGATACTGATGATGCTTAATTTCTTATCCTTTTGAACTACCTTACTGAATTTCACAAAACTTTCAAATGTGTCATCTTTATGCTCTAAAAAGGATACCCATGTAAATCTTGAATAATCATCAACTATGACAAATCCAAGTTCTTTCCTCCCAGGCTGGTAGTTCTCATTGGTCCAAATAGATCCATATGTAGCAGTTCTAGTGGTTGGAGGTAGTGACTACTGTCTTTGATTTGAAGGAGGATTTTGCATGTTTCCCTTTTGCACATGGTTCACAAATACTTTCCAGTCTTGAGTTTATCTTTGGCAGACCTTCCACTAGATTATGTTTGATAAGTTTTCTTATTCCATCCAAGCTATAGTGACCTAACCTTATGTGCCATAGTTCAGCATTTTGCTCTTTACTTGCTGCTAGACAAATGTCTTGATCTTTCAATTCTTCTACATGCAGTACATACAGATTCTTTTCTCCGCTAGCTTCGAAGACAGTTGCACCATCCTTGATGATCAAACACTTAGATTCCTGAAACTTGATCTGGTGACCCTTGTCACACAGCTGACTAATGCCGATTAAGTTGTGCTTTAGTCCTTGACGCATTGTACATCTTCTATCAGAATTCTATCTTAGTTTCCAATGGATCCGCAACCAATCACTGATCCTTTGCCATTATCGCCATATGTTACTGTACCTTCTTCACTTTTGATATGAGAGAACAGTTTCTTGTTACCTATCATATGCCTTGAGCACCCACTGTCAAGGTACCACTTTGATGCTCTAAGACTTCCCTGCAATAAATCAATGAGATTTAGGTACCCAATTTCTTTGGGTCCTGGTTGGTTAGTTCTTCACATTTTCTTTTGAGAATCCATTTTAGGTGTTGGTTGTACATGTTTTTTAGTGTGACCTAATTTGTTACAGTGTGTGCAACAAGAAATATTGTTTATTATCCTATTGGCAAATGGTTCTTATTTTTATCTACTTTATAATTAGGATTTTGTTCAGCCACGAATTTTGGAGTTGGATAAATTTAGGATGAATTAGAGTTTCTTCATTGTCTGGTGGAGTGTATCCTAAGCCATACTTTTTCTACCTAATCTTTTTCTCCTTTTAATATTAAAGAGGATTTTCCATTAGTAAATTTTCCAACTGTGGCCATAAATATCATTATCTTTTGTTAGTATGTAATTTCACTTTTAAGTTTGATTATGGTTTCCTGATTTTTTAAGTTTGATATCTTTTCATTTTTATTATTTATATCTTCACATAACAGTTTGTTTCTCCTTTTTAATTTTGAAATTTGTTTTTCTAATTGTTCAGTTCAGATCTTAGATCTGAGTTAGTTATTTCGAGACATGCATAGTTTTCTTAGTTGTTTTTAACAATTTACAGACATCTTTATATTTACTGTATAATTCGTTAAAAGCATCTTCAAACTATCTAAATCTGATTCATTGCAAGAAGTAAAGGATGAGTCAGAAGTTACTTATCATCAATATTTACTATGAAGGCCAAGTTGGCCTTTTCTTCTTCTTCTTCACTGGAGCTTGACTCGCTGTCGTGTCACTTTCATTGTTCCATGCAGCGGCCATGGCTTTCTTCTTGTATCTTTTGAATTCTTTGTATTGTCCTTCTTCTTGAACTCAATTTTCTTTAATTTTGGACACTCGGCTTTAATGTGTCCAGGCTTCTTGCACTCGTAGCATAGCGGTTCTGATCTCTTAATATCTTTACCTTCAAATCTTTTAAGTCTCTACCTTTCTTGAAGTGTCTTCTTTCTGACTGGTATTTCTTTTTAGCTAATATGCGCTGCAGTCTTCTGGAGAGAAAGGCTTCTTCATCTTCACTGCTCTCATTGCTTTTGTCACTTTCTGATTCGCCATCAGATGTGGTCTTCTGTGACCTTGAGAGCATTGTTGTGCTTCTTCTTGTTGGAGGATTCTCCCAGCCTTCCATGTTTATCTCATGAGCCGTCAAAGACCCAATGAGCTTTTCAAGAGACATTCTCCTTAGATCGTTGGCTTCTTCTATAGCTGTAACCTTTGGAGTCCATGAGGTTGGTAGAGATCTTAGTATTTTTCTTACCTGTCTCTGATTTCATAAGTTTTCCAAGCCCAGCCAAGCTGTTGGTGATGTCTGAATCTACTGTACATTTGAGAGATGGATTCTCCAGGCTGCATTTGAAATCTTTCATATTGTGCCACAAGAATATCTATTCGTGTCTCCTTTACCTTGTCAGTTTCTTCATATGTGAGTCTGAGGTTTCCTACATTTTCATAGCTGACTTGCATGCTGAAATCCTGTTGATTCTTTCTTACTGAGCGCATAGCACAGTATACTCTTAGCTTTGTTGTTTAGGGATATTTTTTTGTCTTCATCTATCCATTTGTCTTTACTGTTTGTGACTAGGATCTCCTTCTTCAACAACTGACCAAAGCTGGAAATCGAGACCTTGAAGGAAGAACTCCATCCGAGTTTCAGTAGTTGTAATCATCACCGTTGAATAGAGGAGGTCTGTTAACAGACTGACCTTCTGCATATCCTTGAGCTGCCATTTATCTTTGCTCTTAAGATCGTGAGATCTTCTTACTCAAGAGACTTGGCTCTGATACCACTTGTTGCCCAGATAGCAAGCCCAGAAGGGGGGGTGAATGGATTGCTAAAAATTCTTCTTCAAAAAATTCCTGTAAATAAAAAATTGACAGACAACACTAAGATCGATAGTTACAGTTAGTGTAATCAAAACAAAGAGAACATTCACACAGACAACAGAAAATTTTATCTTGGTTCGGATCTCCTATCCAAGGAGTCCTATGTCTAGTCCCCAAGCAACCACTTGGGATTCCACTAAACAAGGGTATAGTCCCCCTTAAGGACACTTACACATCTAGCAGTAGTTGGCCTTCTCTTCTCTACCAGAAGAGGAATCACACCACTAATGCAACAGGTCTTCTCTTCACACCCGAAGAGGAATGCTCATAGAAAAATGAATTTAACGAGAAAGGCCCCAAGACGAAGCTTATAAACAATGTTTGATCTGAGGCGAAGACTGAGAGACACAAGATAATCTAAAATGAACTCTCTCTCTCTCTCTCAGATCTACACAAGCTCTCAAAAGTAATGCACTATTCTCACATAGAGCTAAGAGCTAAAAAAATGGAATGGAGGAGCTGGCTCTCGTTGTTCTTCAGGTGACTAAAATTTTCTTCCAGAAAAACTATTCGAGCTCAGTTCTATGGAGTCACCAGTCTTCTATTTATCTTGTTTGAAATAATTTGATTGTTGTAGTATCTGTTGGAATATTTGTTGTCTCACATCTTCATGCACATTGAGTGTTTGGTTCGAAGGAAAGAGCAGGTGAGCCTGTAGCTATTAATGCTCAGATAGGCACTCATACTCAAGAAAAGATTGCATGAATCTTTCATCCTCTTATCAGGTTGACAGGTCCTTCTTTTAGACGTGTGTTTCCACTGGAAATCCTGCACACAATAAATGCTGACACCTAGACAACTTATCTTTGTCTAAACTGTCAGTCAATATTAGTAGTTGTGTTGTGTGAAGATACACTAGAAGGAAATGCCATTCTGTCATTGACTTTGTGTGAATAGGCAGACAGGTAAAAGATATATCGTGCAGAGTTTTGTACTGACACAATAAATGTAGACAATGTGGATACAACATGCTTTCGCAGGGAAAACTTTGAAATCCACAAAGATTTGAATATCACGTGGAATGAACTAAAGAATGTTTAACAATGATTTGAACAAGAATGTTTGACAGCTGTATTAAATGTAATCATTAAAAGAGAGAAATGTATTTAGACAGGCTGTAGTTAAAAAGAGAGAGTCGATGTGCGCATAATCCATGATGAAATCAAGTTGATGTGAACATAATCCATGTTCTAATGAAATGAAATCGATGTTCTGTACAAAGTCGTTATTTAACAGAAATCGATGTGCTGATGAAGTCGTTCTTTGAAACGAAGTCGATATAAGCATAAAGTCGTTGTAGAGATGAAATCGTTGTTTCAACCCAATCATTGTAACAATAACCAAATCGTTATGGCGACCAAATCGTTGTTTAAGTGAAACAGAATCGATGTAGCGACCAAGTCGTTGTTTAAGTGATGAAATCGTTGTTTTGATGATGAAATGTTGTTTAAGTGAAATTGATCATGAAATCGTTGTTTCAATGATGAAATCGTTATTAAGTGAATCGATCATGAAATCATTGTTTAAGTGAAATCGATAATGAAATCGTTGTTTCAATGATAAATTCGTTGTTTTACCGAAATCGATGTTCAAGTGAAATGAAATCGATGTTTAAGTGATATGAAATCGATGTATCAACAAAATCGATGGTTTAAGTGATATGAAATCGATGTATCAATGAAATCCATGTTTAAGTGATTTATGAAATCGTTATAGCAATCAAATCGTTGTTTCTATGAAGTCGATGTTTAAGTGACTTATGAAATCATTATGCTTCAAGGAAGTCGATGTGTACTTAGTCAAAATTCATGCTTTGAACTTCAAATGACAATGTGTGAGGACAACTTACAGATTTTGCTTGAGTTATTTCCTGTGGATAAACTTCAGAAAATGTTGTTAGAAAATACTTTTCAAGGTTTTGTTAATCACCATAATTACATATATAATTCATATAAATTTTATATGGAGATGGAAATGATCATCACAATCCAGTAAGTCCCTGTCCCCATCTAGGAAGAGTAAGGGTAGTACCATTCCTTGTAGATATCTTGTAGATCTGGCACAAAGGTGTGGCACTCTTCTAACTGTCGAAGAGTTCGTCCAGGAAGCAGTCGTCTGAATATGGAAGTTCAGCATGAAAAGAAGTGGCTAGATGATGGATCCGGAGTATATGAAATCATGAATGATGAGGACCCAGTGGATGAAGAAGATGGTGAGGTAGAGGATGCTGCCAAAATGTATGCTAGCGGCATGAGGAGATTTGATGAGCTATATCGGCAATGGATGAGCCTACTAAGGAGGTAATGTTGGAACAACCGAAGACCCAGGCTTTTAACATAGCTATAGTCTCCCTCCTGAGGACGAAGAAGAGCTTATAGAGATGATGAGGGAGTACAAAAACTCGTTCGCTTGATTGTATGAGGACATGCCCAGCATTGACCCTACGTTAGTAGAACATAGGTTAATCTTGAAGCCAGGGCAAGAGCTGTTAAACAAAAGTTGAGATGATTCCACCCTCATATAGCATTGACGATGAAAGAGGAGATTGACAAACTACACAAAGCTAGGTTTATCCATGTAATACTCTATCCCCTATGGGTGGCCAACGTAGTCTCAGTTATGAGAAAGATGGAAGAGTGCGGATTTGCATAGACTTCCGGGACTTAAATTGAGCATGTCCTAAAGATGATTTCCCATTACCTCACTTGAATGTGTTGATTGATAACACCACTGGGTTTGAAACTATTTCGTTCATGGATGGTTTTCAGGTTATAATCAGATTCGTCTAGCCCGGAGAACCAAGGGAAAACATCATTCACCATGCTCTGGGGAACTTATTGCTACGTAGTTATGCCATTCAAATTGAAGAATTCCGGTTGCCACTTATCAAAGGGCAATGTTGGCAATCTTCCACGATATGATTCACAATCATGTTGAGGTTTATGTGGATGATATTGTGGTGAGTCTCAGACTAGAAGGGAACACTCCTCCGTACTTGCCAAAGTGTTCCAACACGCACAAGAGTATCAATTGAAGATGAATCCTAGGAAGTGCTTATTTGGGGTTTCCTCATGCAAGCTTTTAGGGTTTATAGTTAGTAGAGAGGGATTCAAATAGACCTGAACAAGGCCAATGCAATAGGTGAGATGCCTCCTCCTAAGAACATATCTGAACTTCGAGGTTTAATCGGACGGCTATAGTTCATAAGAAGATTTATATTACAACACTCCCAAAGATGTCATCCCTTCTATGAACTGTTGAAAGGAGGAGTAGAATTTGAATGGAATAATAAATGCCAAGAAGCCTTTGATGAGCTCAAGAGCTATCTAATGAATCCACTTGTGTTGTAGGCTCCTGTCCCAGGAAAACCCCTAATCTTGTATCCATCAACTATTGAGGACTCCCTAGGAGTGTCCTTGTACAACATGATGAAACTGGCAAAGAAAGGGCAATCTATTACTTGTCTAGGCTATTCAATCCTGCCGAGCTCAAGCTCACCGCTATGGAGAAAACATGTGCAGCGCTAGTGTGAGTAGTGCAGAAACTGAAGCACTACTTCTTAGCCCATTAAGTGAGTTTGATCTCTAGGATGGATCCCATTAGATACCTCCTAGAGAAGCCAGTCCTCATCGACAGATTGGCACGCTGGCAGCACTTCCTATCTCAGTTCGACATCATCTTTGTAGTTCATAAGGCTATAAAGGGTTATGCTATTTCCGAGCACCTTACTCACCTTCCTCTCCCTCATAGTAACATGGTCCAAGAAAACTTTCCTGATGAAAGCATGTCACTTATCTCTTGCGATTCCTTCTAGTCGCTTCATTTTGATGGAGCTCTGAACTCTAGGGGACGGGGCATAGGTGTTGTTCTGCTCACCCTAGAAGGAATCACCATTCCCTTGGCATACCAACTCTAGTTCCCTACCACCAACAACATCTCCGAGTATGAAGCTCTCCTGGCTGGTCTCAAATGTGCCTATCTCTTAGGCGCGCATCCACTCAAGATCATAAGAGACTCTCAGCTCGTCCTTCGGCAGGTCCTTCTACTTACCGCACTCGTGACCCTAAACTCAAGCCTTATCAAGATTTGGTCACAGTCCTAGCTAGACAATTCAGCAAGCTCATCTACATTCACACTCCTCACTCTTAAAACATCTTAGCTGACGCCTTGGCATCTTTAGCCTCATCCCTCTCCTTCCCTCTCAGCCAGAGTGCTGAGACCATCATTGTCCAGAGGTTAGAAGCACCATCAACTCAGGATCCTTGGTTCGACAACCTCAGGAACTTTTCGATTGTGAAGGCAGAGAGGAGAGAATTGAAGGAAGTGATGCTCATGGATCTAGGAGAAATAATGAAAGAAGAAAGGCCATGGTATCATGAAATTGAGCAATACTGCAAGGACGGTACCTTCCCAAAAGAAGTAGAATCTGAAGATAGGAGAGCCATCCGTAGGGCAGCGCTAAGGTATACAATTGTTGGAGAAGTGTTGTACATACGCGCCCTAAACGAAATGCTCCTTAAATGCTTGCCTGACGAAGACGCTTGGAAGGTAGTGGAAGGAGCCCACGCTAGTGAGTGTGGAGGGCATGTGAATAGCCAGATGTTAGCTAAGAAGATCCATAGGCAAGGCTATTACTGAACAACCCTAGAAGAAGATTGTGCCATCTACGTTCTTAGGTGTGTCAAGTGCCAGCTCCATACTGGCAAGATCCATGCTCCATCTTCCTCTCTACATCCACTATCATCTCCTTGGCCTTTCTCCATGTGGGCCTTTGATATCATTGGACCCCTTGGCGATCCTAATGCTCAAATCAAACAGAAATCATTCATCCTCACTGCTACTGAGTATTTCACCAAGTGGGATGAAGCTGAAGCATCTACAGAAATTAAAGGATCAACTGTGTGCCGATTCATCATGAAGAATATCATCTCACAATTTGGAGTGCCAAGAGGCATTGTCACCGACAATAGACCCCAATTCATATCTCAAGAGCTTTAGGACCTATGTAAGAAATTCAACATTTCTCTACATCATTCGTCTTCGTACTATCCACAGGGCAACAGTCAAGCCAAAGCCACAAATAAAACACTTTTGAAAATTTTAAAGAAAACATGTAAGTTTCATAAATTTGCTGATTGGCCTAAGAAACTGATTGAGGCTCTATGGGCCTACCGCACCTCTGTCCGCATACCCACGAGGCAAACTCACTTTTCACTTACTTATGGGATGGAGGTGGTAGTTCCATATAAGATACTCATCCTTTGCTAAGGGTACAGCTGGACAAAGAACTTAATCTCGATGAACGTAGAGAGGCATTACTTACACAGATGGAACTCTTAGACGAACGGTGCCTGGCCGCAGCCGATCTGTGCTTTCATATAAAAATAGACTCTCAAGATCTTTTCAAAAGAAAGTGATTGAACACAAATTTCAAGAAGGAGACATGGTTTTGAAGTGAACTTTCATAAAACCTGGAGGTCCTAGATCTAAATTGCAAGATAATTGGGAAGGTCCGTATTTAGTCAAAGAAGGTGTACCCTGGGACGCCTACAGACTAGTGAATGTCGATGGTGAGGAGCTCTCTCACCCATGGAATGGTTTGTACCTTAAAAGATTTTACCCTTAATAAAAGAGTTTTTATAGCAGCACTACCATACAAGGAGTACTAGCAGTCTTGGGATTTCTTATCCTTTTATGGTTGTCAAATACCCCCTTTGCTCAGTCAACACACATGACACGGCAACCCACGGTCGAGTGTCCTTTAGACAGGTGTGTTTCTGCTTAGCCCATGTGTAGGGTATGTGAAGGTCTATTCTCCTCTTACTCGGACAAGGCGTAGGGGCAAAAGGATCACTAGTTTGAAGACAGAAAGGGAGTAGTCATGTGTGAATGAAATCTCAAATAGAGACGGTCAATTAAGCTTGCAAAAGATAGAAATGATGAAAACGTGAAAAGAAAATAAGTCAAAATGAAGAATAGGCGCATAGCAAAGAGTGGAAGTACAACTCCCGCGAGACACCCTTGAGCCCAGTCATATGCATTCCCCAAAAAGAAACCATGACTACAAAGTCTTTGGACAACAGACGGAATCCACATGAGTTACACCCTTACTAGTCCACAACCAGCATCCGAGAACCGACGCTAAGTCTTACCCCTATATCTTCCTACCCTCACTAATGGTCGGAACACTCCCTCACTAGGTCTATGTAGGAATACCAACAACTAGGGACAATCAACCAAGGGGTTGCTAAAAAACAAATGCACGCTACACTCAGGGGATGTTTGACAACAAGAGGAAAGCGATGAGATTCTTGGCTAATCACTCAAATGTAGGTATTACCGCTATAGAAAATCCCAAAAATCTAAAAAAAATCCAAAACTCCAAAAAATATTAAAAAATCTAAAAAACCAAAAAAATAGAAATTCAAAAAAATAGAAAACTCAAAAATCCAAAAAATAGAAAGTCAAAAATAAAATAAAATAAATTAGGTGTACATATCATTTTGTTAGCATGCATCGTACTGTCTACTTTTGGCTTATTTAATAAGGCTCAACCCTTGACTATCATCAAGTTAATGTCAAATCTTGCTTAATGCAGGGGCTGAGCCAAAGAGCAGATCCTCACTGTCCACTACCACTCTCCCTAGATCCCTCGTGCCTCTCGGGTGGAGGTGGCATCTCACCATCACTCGTCACACTCCTAGCGCTCGTCTTTCCCTCATAGCGCCTCTCCTCCTCCTCGTTCCTCTGGCGGTTGGAGGAACCTTCCAAATACAGCCTCATCGAGGCACCGCTCGCTCTACTTCTGCTCCGACTCCGTTCTGGACAATCGCTTACCCTCTCCTCCAGTGCTGCCTCTGCCTCCTCTGCCCTCCTTAGGGCACCTGCCAACTGATCAGCAAGGTTGGACTAGGGATCCCCTGCTGCTGCCTGAGATGAGGACGCACCCTCTTGTGACGTCCTCAGCCTCCCCAGCTCCGCACGCTGCACAGAAAGCACTTGTCAACATCTTTCATTTAAAGAAACTAGTATTTACCGAAGTTGAGTAAGACTACCAAACTGATCAGCCTCTCTCTTGGCGATGTCCTGATCCTGCACAACGGAGTGTAGTAGGGCCTGGAGCGATGCTATCTGTCAGCCACGTTCGCCTGCAAAATGCCAAAATCATGTCAGATCCCATTCAATCTAGAGCTCCTGAAAAGTCTAAGTTTAGAAGTCTACATGTCATCGGGCGCCCCTATAGACCCTCACCCCATACTTCATGGTAAAGGACTGCATGTACGCCTCATCAGTCTGCGCGTCAGACGTGACCCGGTGCCCTCAGTGCTCCCAGTCTGCAATCTGCTCCCAGACCCTGTCACGCCAGTCAGTCGTGTCGTGAAGCCCCCTAAAGCTCCGGCCATGTCTCGATGTCCTTCCTCGGTTGGGGAAATCCATGGCACTCTCACGTAGCCCGAGTGCTTGTTGAGCCAGGTGCAGATGGAGGGGAAGCACCAGGTTGAGAGCATGCACCCACGTTGCCCTACCAAAGTAGGGGCGGGCCTGCTCAACCATGGTTGTCCCTCATCTCCCTCTCAAGATACAGCTGCCACACCACCTGCACAACATAGAGCACATCTTGTCAGTATCCAAAGCATTTAAAGAAATTAGCTGGAAGCTAGAAAGGGGTAGTACTTACATCAAGCTTAGGGTAGACATCAATGGCATCTTGGATGGATGCAGCTGCTCCTCCAGGGGGTGCGTCTGTAAGACCCGGTTTCCCGGCTTCCGTCCGGTGTCATGGGATGACTGCCACTGACGCGTCTAGGCTGGGTGATGCGTTGGTGTCGCGTCGGGGATGCCCGACGTGGCAGTCATCCGTGTCACGGTGAGCTTGTGGGTCGCATATTGGTCGCGCCCTGGTTCTCCATTGCGTCTTGCTGTCACGCCCGGTCAACAGGCCGCGACAGTGTTTTATCGTGTTGCGTTGTCTGGTCGTCTGACGCCTGTCAGGGTGGCAGGTGTGTCAGTACGGCTTGTCGCGTTGTCGCGGTGCCCGTGGGGGCGCGTTCTTGTCGCGGTCTGTAGACCCGTCGCGTTAAGGTTGTTAACGCGACGGGGCGGTCCGTCGCGTTCTGGGTGCCGGGGGCTTAAGGCGCAGATCGGCTACCCCTTCCCCCTCTCTCTTCTTCTTCCCTTCTCCCTCTCCCTCCGGCGACCTCTTCCTCCCCTCTTCTCCCCTTTGTGTGTTTCAGGCGAGGAGGAGGGTCGTGCATGGTGCCGTGGCGTCGTGGACCTTGCGTGGAGCGAGGAGGAGGTGGCCAACCGACGTGAAGGGCCCCATTGGGGTTCGTTCTTCGTGAAAGGTAAGGATTTCTTGTGCCCTCTCCCATCCTGGTGGATCGGACCCTCGGGATTTTGTAGTTAGCTTTACAGCTTTCCCCATGCTCCCCTCCCCTGTGTGCATGTTTGTATGGTTCTGGCGGCCCCGGGATGGAGCATCCCTTGGTCTGCCTCCCGACTGATGTCGCGGCCACGGCGCGCATCGCGACATCAGTAGAGGCATCTCCCCGGTCGGGCGCGACCTTATCGCGGCGCGGTTGGCGGTCGCGATAAGGGTCACTGTCGCGACCTAGTTTCTCGTCGCGACAGGGAGGCTATCGCGACGTGCTGCCCCGTCACATCAAGGATATGTGTCACGGTGCCCTTCCCCGTCGCGATGGCATCGCGACGGCCTATGGGGGCGCGACAGTGCCTGTGCTGCCTCGGGTGGTTTCCATGGCCGGTTTTGTGTCGGCGTGTGCCCCAGGGCAGCTTTGCCCTTAGGACCTTCTGGTAGGGAACGCGGTAGCTTGCCACCCTGCGTTCAGTGACCGAAGGTGACACCTTCATGGCCGTGTTCTGGCAGCGGTGCCAGGAGGGTCTTGTTTGTCTAATAATCGATTGACTGGCGGTCAATTGATTGTTAGCAGAGCGACAGGCTTTCTATACTTCTGGTAGTGCTCCGAGGTTTTGGCTCGCTCGTGCATGTTTGCTTGGCCGATGACCCTTTTTAGGATCCGTACGTGCCTCTCGCTTGTCGGGCTTGTCATGTGCTATAAGCCAGCAGTTCGGCGTGGTTCTTGTTGTGCTGCCCCGCCTATTCGCCCAGTGCTTTGCACTTGAGGGCTTGTCCCGTTCAGAGGTTGTCTCCGTTTCCTAGGACCCCCATCCTCGGGAGCCCGTTGAGGGAGGTATCCGTGCTACGAGCGTGCTCTAGTTGGCAGCCCACGTGAGCGAACTCTGGAGCTGAGGGGAAAACAAGGTTTGGACAGTGGCACTGAGTCGTTTATAGAGCTCTCTTGTCTAGGTCTGGAACACCGAGGGGTTCAGAGTGCTTTCCTGCGCAGACCAGAAGTCCCTTGTCTCACTGCCTCTTTCTGCGTTGATTCCGGAGCCACGTAGTGGTGTCAGGTGTGAGGCCGCAGCTTGGCCAGGCTGCGGTGTTGCATGTGTTGTGTGTTCTGTGGCGGCTCTATCTCGCCCTTGCGCGGGGGCGGAGGCAGGAGCTAGGCTAGAGAGCAGAGCGTGTGGACTGCGGGTCCCCCTCTTGGCCGCTAGCGGCGGTGGCTTTGTTGCTGTTGTGTGACGGTGTTTTCCTCACGACGTTTCAAGTGTTCCTCGTTGCCCGAGCTTGCACGGTGGTTATAGCCCGGCTGTGCCTAGTTTCCGTGGGCATCGTTGGTCTTGCCTTGGGCAGACCCATGCTTCTGGTGGTTCCCGCTTCGGTGTTCTCTCGGTTCGTGTGTCCCGTTCTTGGGTGCCAGCCCGTGATGGCACCGGCGTGTGTAGCTTCCCTACCTGGCGGTGTGGTTCGGGGTCGGGGTGGTTTTGCTTGTGGGCCCTCGACCTTGTAGAGTCTGAGGTGGCCGTGCTTGCGGTGAGATGTCGTTCTCACTTGTTGTTCTGTGGTCTCGACAGGTGTGCTGAGCACTGCTTCCGCTTTGTGCCCGACTCCGTTGGTTTCTGCGGGAGTCGTGTGTGTGCCACGGCCTTGGTTGGTGGTCGTGGCGTTGTACTTTCTCTTCCGCTACTTAGTAGTACCATGCTGTAGGTGTTACTCGCTTTACAACTTCTAGTGTAGTTTCCTATTTTCAGAGTTCCTGCTGCTCTGACCGGTGAGGGACTGGTAATCCCTACTGTGCCTTGTTTACGAGGCTCACCCCCCTACTTCCTTCAGCTAGGGGCTCGTCGTCATGGGAGCTCGGTGTCGGACGGGTTGCGGAGGCGGCTATGGTGGCGTGTTGTTTTCAACAGCAGTGAGAGCGAGTGTTCTGAGCTCTTGTACCCGAGTGAGCTGAGAGTTGTGTTTTGCAAGTCCTCGGGGTATGCCCCTTAAGGACTGCACCTTTTCTCTCGTACCTGTGCTTTTGCTTGGGACGCGTTGTACAACCCTTTTGTATAATGTACAGATTATTATAGTTATTTGAACTCAGTACATATCTCACTAGACTTTTTCATATAACCCTTCCGGGTCTTCGGATCCGTGGGTGGCAGCGCGACCCTCGGGGTCCCCGGCGAGGGGTCCGAGAGGTCGGGTCGTTACAGTGGTATCAGAGCGAGGGTCTACTGAGATTTGTAAGGAGTTAATAACTATAGCTGTCCCAAAGGAAGGTATTAGTGTGCTGCTGACACCGTCCGACTATTGTTAGGCATGTGCTTTCAATTGTTTTGCAGGTGTGCGCGCTTCTCTGGCAAGAGTTGTGCGCGCTTGCTGTAGGTGGTGCAGCTGTTGCTTGCCGCGTGCGTGGCGAGCGTGGTCGCTCGGTGTGTTCGTGTCGTGCTGGCGCAGTTGGCGGTGGACTCGCTGGCAGTGGCTTCTCGTATGGAGGACGTTCACAGTGCACATTGCGGGCAAGTCCAGCGGTGCGTGGCCTGGTCGTCTTCGGCGCATTTGAGCATGTGTGCGTCGCGAAGGCTGAGAGAGCCTGCTGTGGTGTGGCCTTCACCGATACTAGGTTGTTGCCCGTGGAACCTATGGAAGGTGTCTCTGCCTTGTTGGCTACCCCTTATTGTTGGGGTGTGTGTTGTCGTTATTGTGTGTTTGGGCCTTGTGTGCATGTGCGCTGTGCTCGGGACGCCGAGCTGAGCAGGTGCTTTGTGTGCGGTGTTGCATCGTCGGTTGAGCGCTGCGACACTTGTCTGTGTTTGTTGTCAGCCTGGTGCTGACTGGTTGAGAACTCTAGTGAGGTGCTCCTGGAGTTCTTCTCTGTTGGTTCTGGCGGGAGTGAGGTCTCCCCAGGACTGTGTTGTGCGCGTTTTTGGTTGCTTTCGCGTTGCCCTCTAGGCTGAGGTGCATCGCTAATTGGTTGCCCTGTGTTCTGGTGAGGTTTCCCAGAACCGTTTGCTGATGTTCTGGTGAGGATTTCTCTCAGGATTATTCCTCGCTCGTTTCTACTGTTGTCGTGCTACCTCAGAGTCTGAGGTGTGATGTTGGTTGGGCTGGTGCATTCTAGAGGATTTTTCCAGAACGGTGCCTTGGTGGTTCTGGTGGAGGTTCTCCCAGAACCGGCTTGCGTTGCTTCTGCAGTCCTGCTTGCTGCAGTGTTCTCTCTGATGGTCCGTGTTGTTTGGTCGTGGGGGTTGTGCATTCTGGTGAAGGTTCTTCCCAGGATCGCCCTTTGTCGCTTCTGGCGGAGGTTCTTCCCAGGAGTGCTCTGTGTTCGCTTCGGGCCACCGTTGTGTTGCCCCTGTGATTCGAAGTGTGCCGTTTGGTTGGGCTGTGTTTTGGTGGAGGTTCTCCCCAAGGCTGCTTCGTGTTGTTTTGGTTGTCGTTGCTCTCTCTCTCTATGGAGATGACATGTCGTTGTTTCCGGTTGGACTATCTTTGTTACAGTCTGCTTGGCATTATCGGTCAAGGTGTTGTGCCCTCGGCCGTGCATCTGGCTGCCGCGTTGGCCAGCTTGTCTTGTTAGTCGTTTCCAAGTTTCTCGGCCGCGCTGGTGGGACTTGTGTGTCCCCATGG
The DNA here is from genome assembly GCA_014218235.1 of Colocasia esculenta. NCBI lineage: Eukaryota > Viridiplantae > Streptophyta > Magnoliopsida > Alismatales > Araceae > Colocasia > Colocasia esculenta. The sequence continues at coordinate 17,506 of JACBKR010001423.1, read as the reverse complement.
CTTGAATGGTTTGCTTCGTTTCTCACGCCCAGCGTGCTCTTGCAGATGGTGGTCTGGTGAGTGCCGTCAGCGTCTGAAGGGCTGTGCTTCTTATGGAAGCGTCAGTCTTGCGTTGTGGTTTTTCCTCTTGCATGTGGAAGAGACTCGTTGTGTGTATCTCCTTCCTCTGCTTTCCGTTGGTTGCTCAGGTAACGATGCTCCACTGTGGTGTGTGTTTCTAGGGTGTGCATTGTTGCGACCTTCTGGTGGAGTCATCTTCCCTTGAGTTGTTTTTTGGTTGAGCTGGTTGCTCCCCTCATGTTGTCGTTCCTTGTGGCACGTGGGTCGGTGGACATGTTCGTGCCATTTGTCGTTGCAGTTGTTTCTTGCTGCCTGCCTGTGCAATTTGGGGCATTGGGTCCCTGTTGGTCTAGTGCAAGGTAGTCCCGTGTTCTTGTTGGGTTGCAGGCGTGAGCGTTGCTCTGCTGTGTATCGGTTTTCTGGTTGGCTTGCTCGTGCAAGCGTTGTTCCGATGTATGATCGATTGTGCCTCGGCTTGTGCCTTGGAGGCTTTTCGTGTCGTCGTTTTGGTGTTTGGCCTCTCTATCGGTCGTGATAGAGGTGGTGCCTCTTGCTCTTGCGCGCTAGGGGGGTCGCTGTGTTCTTTTGCTCCCCATGCGGCAGAGTCGGTGCTCCGTGTTTTGTGTGCTTCTTGGAGCCGACGTAGTTGTTGCGCTCTTGAAGAAGTTGTCGGCTTTCCATGCGTTTCCGTTGTGGGTCTCTGGTGGAGAGCCCCTTCGACGGGCCCTATGTTGTTTCAAGCAGTTGGTGCAGTTGCGTGTGCTGCACCTTGAGCGTTCTTCGATGCTTCGTGTTTTCATGCCTCAAGGGCTGGGGCCGGCATGGCCTGTTGTGCCCTTTCAGGCTTGTGATTCTTGGCGTGTGGCTTTCGGCAGGCCTCTTGTGGGGAGTCCTTCCTGTTAGCCATGGTGCTGCTTTGGCCGTTGGTGCACCTTGGTTGCACTTTGTTTACTTTTGGTGCTTGTGGTAGCACCGTGTGCTCGTGCTCGAGCGTTTCGGTTTGTGCCGTCTGGAGCCTGGGTGCATTGTGTTGTACCTTGGGTGGCTCCTGGTGCTTGTGGTAGCACCATGTGTTGTGCCGTGTGTCGTTTCCAAGTTTGCTCGGTGTTGGAGGCGTCGAGCTTTCCACCTCTGGGACACTTTGTGTTGGCCCGTGCCTTGTGGTTGTACCGATACCACTATGGGGTGGCTGCTTTGCCTTGTCTAGGTAGCCCTATCGGTGGTACACCAGGCTCTGGTTGTGGCCAGTGTCCCGGTTTTCCCCCTCGCTTGTGGAGCGAGTGTGTGCGATTGTGGTACCCTACTTCGTCTGGGTCCCTTGAGGTCGACGTGTTGTTCTGGACCTCTACGTTTGTTTCGGTTCCCACGTGGTTGTGTGTCTTTTCATGGTTGGCACGTCGGTTCCCACATTGAGCTCTGTGTGCACGTGGCGGGTGTGCTGCCAACCCTTCGTTGGTTTTCTGTTGTGCGTGGTGTTGGTGAGTCTAGAAGCCGATGGCGGAGTCTCCTGTCGGTTCATCTGATGATAGTGAGGCCTATTTGCTTGCTAGTACTCGACCATGTGGTTTGTCGACATTGTGAGGTGCTCGGCTTTGGCTTAACCTCAGACGTCTTCCGTGCTTCCGTCGCGGTGTGCCATGTTGTGGAGCGTGTGACTCCTAGTTTTTGTGGCTCCACGTGCATTTGGTATCCTTGTCGGACCATGAGGAAGGTCTGGGTAAGACCTAGTGGTGACAGTGGATGCCGTTTTTGCATGTTGAGGGTTCTTCGCGTGCGTTTGCTATCCCTGTTGGACCGCAAGGAAGGTCTAGTGAGACCTAGCGGTGACAGTGGACGTTGTTCCGTGTGTTGCGGACTCTCCGCGAGCACGATGTGCTCTGGTTCTCGTCGCTCGCGTGGCTTCTCGGTTGGGCTGATGATCGATGCTAGTTGCTGCTAGTAGCGTGAGACCGTTCCCCTGAGACTTGTGGTTGGTTCTCGGGTGTTCCTCGTATTGTTGTCGGCAACTATGTGCTCTGTCGGGTTTTGCTGGCGACAGAGTAGGTTGTCGATCGGTTGGTCCCAACATCGAGTCTGTTGGTGGCTACAGCCGTGCGGTTTTCGGCTGGCGTTTTCTGTTGTTCAGGTCTGTTTTTGCTTGCTCAGCGCCTGTGGGGTTCGTCCCGTTTGGATGCCGCACGTGTGGCTAGAGTGAGTCGTTGTTCCTCGGCTTGGTGCTCCAGGTGTGTCGGAGCATGTTGTGAGCCGTTGGGTTTTCGATTCTGTGTTTCCCGTGTGTTTGGAGCCTGTTGGGTGAGTCGTTGGTTTTCCGGCTTCGTGTGCTTCGCTCGTATTTGGCTGTGCGATTGTTGCCACGAGGAGTCGTGTTGAGACTTAGTGGCTTATTCACTTTGGTCTTGCATTTGCTCCCTGTGTTTTGTTCCATGCCTCGGGATCTTCTGGGCTTGTCCCAATTTCGAGGATGAAATTGTTTTAAGGGGGGTAGAATGTAAGACCTGGTTTCCCGACTTCCGTCCGGTGTCGTGGGATGATTGGCCACTGACGCGTCCAGGCTAGGTGATGCGTTGGTGTCGCGTCGGGGATGCCCGACGTGACAGTGTTCCGTGTCGCGGTGAGCTTGTGGGTCGCGTGTTGGTCACGCCCTGGTTCTCCGTCGCGTCTTACTGTCGCGCCCGATCAACGGGCCATGACAGTGTTTTATCGTGTTGCGTTGTCCGGTCGTTTCGCGCCTGTCAGGGTGGCAGGTGTGTCAGTATGGCTTGTCACGTTGTCGCGGCACCCGTGGGGGGCGCGTTCTTGTCACGGTCCGTAGACCCGTCGCGTTAAGGTTGTTAACGCGACGAGGCGGTCCGTCGCGTTCTAGGTGCCGGGGGATTAAGGCGCAGGCCGGCTACCCCTTCCCCCTCTCTCTTCTTCTTCCCTTCTCCCTCTCCCTCCGGCGACCTCTTCCTCCCCTCTTCTCTCCTTTGTGTGTTTCAGGCGAGGAGGAGGGTTGTGCGTGGTGCCGTGGCATCATGGACCTTGCGTGGAGCGAGGAGGAGGTGGCCAACTGACGTGAAGGGCCCCATTGGGGTTCGTTCTTCATGAAAGGTAGGGATTTCTTGTGCCCTCTCCCATCCGGGTGGATCGGGAGCCCTCGGGGTTTTGTAGTTAGCTTTACAGCTTTCCCCATGCTCCCCTCCCCATGTGTGCATGTTTGTATGGTTCTGGGCGGCCCAGGATGGAGCATCCCTTGGTCTGCCCCCGACTGATGTCACGGCGTGGAGCGCGTCGCGACATCAGTAGAGGCGTCGCTCCGGTCGGGCGCGACCTTATCGCGGCGCGGTTGGCGGTCGCGATAAGGGTCGCTGTCGCGACCTAGTTTCCCGTCGCGACAGGGAGGCTGTCCTGACGCGCTGCCCCGTCGCATCAAGGCTATTGTCGCGGCGCCCATCCCCGTCGCGATGGCATCGCGACGGCCTGTGGGGGCGCGACAATGCTTGTGCTGCCTCGGGTGGTTTCCGTGGCCGGTTTGTGTGTCGGCATGTGCCCCAGGGCAAGCTTTGCCTTAGGACCTTCTGGTAGGGAACGCGACAAGTTGCCTCCCTGCGTTCAGTGACCCAAGGTGACACCTTTGTGGCCGTGTCCTGGCAGCGGTGCCAGGAGGGTCCACGTCTGTCTAATAATCTATTGACTGGTGGTCAATCGATTGTTAGCAGAGCGGCGGGCTTTCTGTACTTCTGGTAGTGCTCCGAGGTTTTGGCTCACTCGTGCGTGTTTGCTTGGCCGACGACCCTTTTTAGGGTCCGTGCGTGCCTCTCGCTTGCCGGGCTTGTCATGTGCTACAAGCCAGCGGTTCGGCGTGGTTCTTGTTGTGCTGCCCCGCCTGTTCGCCCGGTGCTTGGCACTTGAGGGCTTGTCCCGTTCAGAGGTTGTCTCCGTTTCCTGGGACCCCCATCCTCGAGAGCCCGTTGAGGGAGGTATCCGGGCTACGAGCGTGCTCAAGTTGGCAGCCCACGTGAGCGAACTCTGGAGCTGAGGGGAAAACAAGGTTTGTACAGCGGCGCTGAGTAATTTTTAGAGCTCTCTTGTCTAGGTCTAGGACGCCGAGGGGTTCGGAGTGCTTTCCTGGCGCAGACCAGACAGTCCCTTGTCTCACTACCTCTCTCTGCGTTGGTTCCGGAGCCACGTAGTGGTGTCAGATGTGAGGCCGCAGCTTGGCCAGGCTGCGGTGTTGCGTGTGTTGTTGTGTTCTGTGGCGGCTCTATCTCACCCTTGCGTGGGAGCGGAGGCAGGAGCTAGGCTAGCGAGCAGAGCGTGTGGACTGCGGATCCCCTCTTGGTTGCTAGCGGCGGTGGCTTGGTTGCTGTTGTTGTGACGGCGTTTTCCTCACGACGTTTCCAAGTGTTCCTCATTGCCCGAGCTTGCACGATGGTTATAGCCCGACTGTGCCTAGTTTCCGTGGGCGTCATTGGTCTGGCCTTGGGCAGACCCGTGCTTCTGGTGGTTCCCGCTTCGATGTTCTCTCGGTTCCGTGGTCCCGTTCTTGGGTGCCAGCCCGTGATGGCACCGGCGTGTGTAGCTTCCCTACCTGGCGGTGTGTCCGGGGTCCGGGGTGGTTCTGCTTGTGGGCCCTCGACCTTGTAGAAGTCTGAGGTGGCTGTGCTTGCGATGAGACGTCGTTCTCACTTGGTTGTTCCGTGGTCTCGGTAGGTGTGCTGAGCACTGCTTCCACTTTGTGCCCGACTCCGTTGGTTTCTGCGGTAGTTGTGTGTGTGCCACGGCCTTGGTTGGTGGTCGTGGCATTGTACTGTTCTCTTCCGCTGCTTAGTAGTACCATGCTGTAGTGTTGTCTACTCGCTTTACAGCTTTCTAGTGTAGTTTTCTATTTTCAGAGTTCCTGCTGCTCTGGCCGGTGAGGGACTGGTAATCCCTACTGGGCCTTGTTTGCGAGGCTCACCCCCCTACTTCCTTCAGCTAGGGTTTGTCGTCGCAGGAGCTCGGTGTCCGACGGGTTGCGGAGGCGGCTGTGGTGCCGTGTTGTTGTCAGCAGCAGTGAGAGCGAGTGTTTTGAGCTCTTGTACCCGAGTGAGCTGAGAGTTATGTTTTGCAAGTCCTCGGGGTATGCCCCTTAAGGACTGCACCTTTTCTCTCGTACCTGTGCTTTTGCTTGGGACACATTGTACAACCCTTTTGTATAATGTACAGATTATTATATTATTTGAACTCAGTACATATCTCACTAGACTTTTTCATATAACCCTTCCGGGTCTTCGGATCCGTGGGTGGCGGCGCGACCCTCGGGGTCCCCAGTGAGGGGTCCGAGAGGTCGAGTCGTTACAGCGTCTCTCGACACAGCACCCACCATCTCACCAAGGGCACTAGGCTCGGCCGCTCCAATGTCCCCTGCCCCAGGCCTAGGAGGTGGAGGCATGTCTAGACCTACAAAAGAAGCACATGATTAGACCTCACTTATGCAAAATTGAAATTCACGAATGGAAGGGGAAAGAAAGTGAAGTACCTGAAGGAAGGGGAACTCGCTAATCGTCGTTTGCCGGTTAGAGGCCCCTAGACTATCAAACTGGTATGCCATAAGGGTAGCACCCCAAGCATAGTCCCCTACCCTATCTAGGTTGACAGGAAACAGCAGTGAACCACGTCACCCTCGTGGCAAACAATAGTCTACCAAGGAAGAAGGTGAGGAAGCGACGCAGGTCCAAATGTGCCTGAGCTCCTGGCTCACTAGCTAGGGTCTCCCTGCACCCTCTAACCAGCCTGTCCAGCTGCTCATCTAGTGTCTCCCCTACCTCACAACCCATCTGGCTCAGCCCTAAACTCTTCTGTAGGTCTACCCTGGGGACTAAGAAAGACTTATGCCCAACCGTCAGTCCTAGCAACCTCTGGGCTATCTCTCTGTAGTAGGGGTAGGTGAACCCACTCATCGGGCGGCCGTATACCCTCAGTCCGATAATCCTGCTCACATCCTCCAATCGGTGATCATGTGCCCCCAGGGGAACACAAAGGTGGTCGCCTCTATGTCCCACTGGCTCTTCAAAGCCTGAGTCAGTGAGGCACCCGCCCTCATCCTCTCCATCCGTAGCACCTCCCCAAACCCCATCTCCCCAATCCTCTCCCTCTAGAACCCCATAAGTGCCAAGTATACCACCAACACGAGAAACCAGGAGACCCTGGCCCTCATCTCACCCTACAAGCACAAAAAGAAGCAACTGGTTAGTAAAATAGGTAAATTCAGAGGTCTCAACTGAGGTCACGTTGACCCATTGGGTCATGATGCCCAATGCGTCGTGACCTTGTCGCAACACTCAGGGAGACCGTGACCATGTCGCGATGGCCATTCGCCGATGTGACATTATCGCGACACCTGACCCCATCGCGACAATCCTTGTCGGGACGGAACGAGCCATCGCATTCTCAGTCGAACACCGATCGGAGCAAACCCTTCTCCGGCGGTGTTTCTCTTGGTCATTTCGCCCTACATCCACCCTCTATGGGGCTTCCACATCATCCACACACACAAAATTGAAACGTTTAGGGTGATGTGGGCTTACCTTCTTCATGGCGTCTTCCCGTCCACCGCCGCCTCCATGTCCACAACTGGTTCTTCCTTCTTCACCATCTCCACCTCCAACATCTCCTCGCTCGCTGGAACCACATACTCTCGCCGTCGGAGTCGCCTTGATGCTGGCCTCTTCAACTTTTCACCGCCTTGGGAGCTTCCACCGTCATTCTCGCTGCCTTCCATCACCGTGTAGAGGGGAGTAGAACAGGAAGAGAAAGTAGTAAAGGAAGAGAGAGGGCAAAGAGAGAGGGAGAGGCCTCCGGAGAGGGTTCGTCACCGGAGGAGTCTGAAATCATCAGATCTAAGGAAGCTTAGGCGCATAAAGGGGAAAAGAGGGGGCCATTGTGTTTTTGAACTCTCGGTTAGAGTCGCGACTGCTATAGATGGCGCATTAAGGTCGCGATGTCCTATCTGGCTGTGACATGGTCGTGACCTGAGTAGCCGTCACGACATTAAAGCGACGTATGTACCCATTGCGACATCATCTGACACACACAACAGTGAATAAAAGTTCAATTTTATTGATCTAAATTCTCAAATACAAACTCCAATCATGTCAATTATCAATCAAATCATATTTTCATATCCTATCTCGCTCGTCTTGTGCATCGCCTATCTTCCTCGTTTGAATAGGCGAATAGTGTGAGAGAGTTAGAACAACCGTGCGTGGCACGCCGAGCTACAGGTAGCACCGATGTGGGTTATAGAGGACTAGAGCTTCGTCCCCTATCAACCGCAGGTCCAGGCCGATGCGCTGAGGCAGCCGGATGATCTTTTTGTGGAGGAAAGTAGGCCGCATGTTGAATTGCTTCTCCTGTAGCATGTTCAAGTATAGCCTCCAGTCTTTCAATCCCTTGACCGCCGCAGTCTTGCACCATGCTTGGGTGGTCATATGTAATGGAGCGCCGACGAAGGAGAGAGGGTGATGGGCCATGCTCATGCATCTGTGGAAGTATCGTCTGTCGCCCTCGAAGCAAATCCGCATGCCCATCCAGCACTTGAGGGTGATCACAGAGCCAAAGGGGTCCCTCGGTAGCTGCAGAAGAGAGACCAACGTACAGATACCCAAGCACAGCTTGGCAGATGGGCATCTCCTCCCATATAGATCATACTTAGGTTAGAAAAGGAGAGGAGATGATCTTTGACGGGAAGAGTATGACGCTGCAAATGCAGATGGCAGCAGCTTTAGCGATGGCAAGATAGTTCCCGCTCTTCTTCTTGCATTGAGAAATGATCCATTGAGAGAGAGGGATCAAGTAAGGTAGCCTGGGCTTGTCATGGTGTTGAAGATCCCATCTCTTGGTTCTCTCCCAGTATGGCCCAGGTGTCGATGGGGGCGACAGTGTGGGTGATGAGGTACTCCGCCCCCTTCTTATTTTTGGGGAGGCCAAGCTTGATCTCCAGTTCCTCCAACAAGATGGTAGCCTCTAAGGTTGGGAAGATGAACATATGTGTCTGAGGATGCCATAACTCCACAAGTGTTGTGAGGTTGTCTCATGTGTGCACGATCTTGTGATAATTCTTGGTTAGCACCAACACCGTTGTTAGTTTTCACTCCCGCAAAAGATTAGTGGACGCCACGGGAAGAGCGTTGATCATGGGCTCAAGCCAAGGGATTTTGGAGTAATGGAGAGAGCCCGGGAGGATCTAGAAGAAGAAGAGAAGAAAAGAAGAAGAAGAAGAGAGGAGAGAGAAGAACTAGAAGAACATACTTGTGCATCTTGCTTAGAGCTCACATGCCCTAGCATAGAAGTGAGGCGATGAAGATTCCCATAGGACGTCTTAGTAGCTTTGGGACCACCATAGGGGGCTGGCACAGCTTGGAGAGAGCTAGAAGACCTCTTCATGGCTTGGAGAGAGAGAAAACCAACAGAGAAGAAGAGAGAGAAGGTGGGTTGCGAATTTGAGCCCTGCACCTCTATTTATAGAGCTCTAAGAGGGGTTAATCCCACTCTAATTTGTATCAAGGGGTTAGAATAACATTAGGATTGTGTTTAGGAGTCCCATTAGTGATAGGATAGGCCATAGGATAAGGATAAGGGTCGGATTCGGGGTCCAGCTTACAGAACAGTATCGCGACGTCCCGATACAATGCCGCATGGTCGCAGCCCTCATTGGCATCGCGACATTGTCGCAACTCCCAGAGGCATCGTGATAGGGTATGTTGTGTCTTCTTGTGTTTGTGTCTTCTTATCCAAGCTTTGTTTGTGTTTAGGTCTTGTTTGTACATATGTCTTTTACTTTTCCGTTGTTTGTCGTCTGCCTATCTATCAAAAAAAATCAAAAAAAAAAAAAATCAAAAAGTCAGAAAACCACAAAAATGGAGCTTCACAGGTAAGTTCAGGTACGATTTCTCTATCCCTATCCCTTGCTTTACTATATGTTAGCCTACTTATTATATCATTTTAAGGACCGGCTGGTTCTCAATGTGCACTAGGATCTGAGTTCTCCTTCATCAAAACTGTGATGATCTAGGTGCACATTGTTAATCACTGGATAGGCCGTTAAGTTGGATAAGTTCGGGGATGATGAACTCTATCTTGCGCAGCGGTTGCAGGAAGACTCTCGACCTATTCTTGTTTGGTTTAGCAATATTATCCTTGATCTATTTTCTATTTTTCTCCTTTCTTTGCATTTGGCTTGATGATTTCCTTTTCTTTTACCCCAGCATGCATCATGTAGGCCTTTGAACTATCACGACTCATCTTTGGCTAATAATGAGCTCTCGATGAATGTTCAACTATTCTTCATGTTCAGAATAAGAAATCTCATTCCACTCTGAATCATAAAGTTTGCCCCCGAGCGAGTTGCTCTTACCAATTTGTCAAGTATTTTCTTGTCTGGATTCTCTATCCAATTTTCATCCAAATTCCTTCTGATCTATTTTGGTTGCGAACCGCTCCTAGGTTTTGAGTCTGAGTTACCTGCCTGCATGCACATGTCCCTCCAAAATAAAACCTGCAGGCCAATCAGCTAGGGTACCTCTCAATCGAGGGGTTGATCATCCTTTTATCTTCTTCCTCTCGTCCAGACTTGTGTTCTCCTTGCATTCTGCTCGAGCAGCTAACTCGGGGCTTTCAAGAAGATTCATGTTGCTTGTTGGTTAGATCGGGTGTCTCTTTACCTTGGCTCCCATCTTTTCAGTTCACTTCACGTCACCTCCGCTTCATCATCATTTCATGACACCTCCGCTACACTTCTGCTTCGCTCTCTTGCAAAGTGGAAGACAAGGATGGGCAATCTGTAGACACCTGATTTTATCTTATGAGTTGAACCATATTTCTTGTTCTCTTAATATGCCCCAAGTTGGTCACTCATCTTGAGCCCATTTGTTAGCCTCGTTTTGAGCCCATTAAGTCCAATTCTCCAGCTTATATTGTCCAAACATCACTTCGGAGTCCTTATTTTATGGTTTGAGCCATCAGTCCTTAACACGACGGCCTTGGGCATCGCGTTCATGTCAATTGATCGATTATAATCCCTAAATAATCGATTATATTCTTTAAAATAATCATATATCTCAATATGATCGATTATCCTTATGCGACATGTCGTGGCGTCATGTTGCATCAGTGTCGTGTCCCTCATGGCCGTCGCGACAACCCATGCATATCCTTTCACGTGCCTTCATGGTCATGACCACCTTGGCCGTCACGACAAGCCATGTCGCGTCCCTATGACCCGTCGCAACAATGTTCTACATGGCTGGCTTTGCAACCACAACCCCTCTATCCTCCTTTGGACTCTATCCTCATCCACAACCACTCTCCGACCCCCCAGCTGCGGTTTGAGGTTCCATCTCACCTTGGAACCATCCTAGGACTCTTCCCATGTAGATTTACTTGGGGTTTTTTCATTTTCATGGGCCATTATCACTTAAAGACGATACTCTCTCTCCTCTCTATATAAGTGACCCCTCTCCTTCTAAACAAGGTAAGACCCTAGAGCTACCATGAAGTGCTGCTAAAATCCCACCAGAGCTTCCCCTTAGCTTGTAGCCACCCCATTTCCTCCCATTTTCCCTTTATTCCTTTCATCAAGTCACATCTTCTTCTTCACATGGAGCTTGGCAGCTAGGAGGGTGACTTCCACGACCTTCAAGGACTGTTGCACGACTTAAGGAGCACGTTTTCAGCCAAGGAGTCACCCCATTTGGGGCATTTTCTTCCTTCTTTCCCTCTCATTCTCCCTCTCACATGTTGTTATTTTCTTTTAAATAGTTGCACATTCCCGTTCCCATGTTTTCCACAACCCTAGGGGTTTCAAAACACCCCCAGGTTCGTTCCCTTCATGTTTCCCTTCTCTCTTTTCTTTTTTTGAATAGATGTTCACTTAAATATGGTCTAACAGGGTTTCTTTTCTTTGTTTTTGTTGTTTTGGGCGGTTCATCTACAAGAGCAGATGATGGGCTCTCATCCTCTGGTCGGCGGAGGATGAGAAGGAGGTCCCCCCATCCATCTCCCGCACTGCTGAGAAGGAGTCAGGCTCTCCCTTCTTGACATCAAGAACGCGACCGGTCGGAGCGCCGTGACAAGCTTAGGATCGCGGCAGGTATCCCCGTCATGACAACAGTAAGTGGCCCTTCTCACCTCCTTTCCTAGCACGTTAGCCTTTAACTTTGTTCATATCTTAAGGCAACATGTTAGGTGGCGATCACTTATTTCCTATCATGCTACGATGTCATGTTGTGTGTTTCGAGGGACGTGCAACTCCGTGATTACAGGGTCGTGTAAAATTCTGAAGGTAGACAAGTTCCACTGGTAATGGTGGGGAGGACTTCCCTCAGTTCTGTGCAGTAACAAGGATTGATCGCTTTGCCAGGTGATAATTATGTGTATGTGATCGTGTGATCTTTCTAGTGGTTTTTGGGCTGTGTCTCAGCATGTGTAAAAATGAATATGTGAATATGTGTAAAGTGATATGTGAACGTGGCACGTGGTGTGCAAGTGATGTGACATGTGATTGTGATCGTGAAAAGTGAAAACTGTGTGAAAGCATGTGAAAACAAGTGTGAGTGAATGTGAATGTGATATAATGTAGAATAAGTGCTGTGGAAGTAAAGGTAAAAGTGTATGTTAATAGCCATGAGAAAATATGCATGTGTTAATGTGATTTATGGTAAATGATAATTATGATATCATTTAATACCATGTGTCGAAGTATGTTAATTATGTCCATGAGTAAGTGATTACTTGATTAATGTTAGTTCATGTTATAAGTTTTAATATAGCCAGTGTTAGTGTTATGTGAAATAAGAATTGCAAGCATGTGATTATATGAATGCTCTCATGTTAGCTGAAGTGAAGATAGTGATACTTGTTTAGATTCTATGTTGTTATACATGGTTAGTATAGCCTTTTAATGATTACTATTTATATAATTACATATTAGTTAATTATCTATATATAGCTTTTATAATTATATAAGTTTATTTAATCTATTTACATGTGTTGAGCTAAATTGTTAATTGCTAGTAAGTTAATGATATTGTGATAGTTAGTAAAGTGTTAAACTGTTAGAAAGTATGGTGGTAAGTGGCGTGGCTTGCATTCTAAGTTGTTTGTTGAATCTATTGTGTAGACTCACCCTTGCTAACATTTCAGAAGACTAGAAGCCGAGGATTTAGCGAGATCCGACGTGGAACGTGAAGAGTAGATTAAAGATTTATAGTTATTTCTTAGTATGTGATGTATTGTAATTTTGGACTTTGTTATTTTTTACTTGGAAACTGGCTATGTTTAGTGGAGTTATGTAATGTTTTGTTATTTCTTTTGCTTAGACTAATAGATAGTGGTATGTGGATTGTAAAGTTGATGGCATAAGAGGTTTATTTTCCGCTGCAATATTTTTTTCTATTTGTGTATATCAGCCCATGTGACTATCGTTGGGTTTTCTCCCCTATAACAAGTCACTCTCATCCGATGTGGGTAGGATAATCGTGTCAGGTGGAAGTGGGTCGTACAGTGGTTGTAATAGACATTAGTGAAATTATCAATGAAATACATTGATTTAATATTATTCAACTGTCCAATGGATTATGTCTATTATATGCTCTATACTCGCGCTATATTAACTTTCTCACGTTCTAATATTCAGCGTCGGGGTGTGAAATACACCTTTCTCGGAAAGATCTTCAGGGCTCTCTTGGTTCGTCTGCTTCAAAGCCTTCATCCTTTATAAAGCAACTGAAGAGGAATTTTAGGAAATAATCGTTGGAGCTTCTTCTTCTACTGCTGCTCTTCTTTGCTTCTTCTTCTTTTTCTTTCTGCTATCCTTCAGTCTAATGGATGCTTGAAACAGAAGAGAGTCTTCTTATGCATGTTTTCAAGGTCTTTAACTATGTCTAACAGATGCCTCATGAGAGAACCAGACACCTGCATACATTTAATGCATAGAAGAGAATGTTAGGTTGGAGTAGTTATGTTTTAGTCAGCCTATACCTCTTTCACCTGTAGTCCACATTTCCTGCTAACAGTATGCTACACTAGGTAGTTGCCTCTCTGTCTAGAAGGAAAGAAGGAGTCCTTTTAGTCATTATTTTCTACTGACACCTTTCCTACCTACCATAAAAAGATTGAAAGCACACAATGAATATTTAAAGATTTGAAGGATATTTGAATTTCATTGGCGCCAAGATATTTGTTCACCATCGATGTGTTTAAAATCATATCAACATAAATCGGTATGTAAACAACATCATCAGATGATATTAAAGTTATTTGGTCATCAATCGCTAAGATATAGTATTTATAACACCAATCGAATAATAAGTGAAGAGATCACCATCAGAGTCTCACTACACATCAATCGATATAAATATAGACCATTGATAATGATACAAGCCAATCGGAATGGATTAGGTCTTAATCGATAGAAACTTCTTGAGTAATCGAAACTTTCAATGCAAATCTTTACTTTGATTAGTGAGCAGTCGAAGTACAACATCAACTATAGTGTAAATCTCTTACTAGTCGAAGTTAACTTCGACTACTGTGTAAGGCTCTTACCAGTCGAAGTGCAACATTGATTACTATATAAAACCCTTATCAGTCGAAGTCTAACTCGGCTACTGTGAAAGGCTCTTATCATCGAAACGTAAATTTTTAATGCGATGTAGATTATCTTATTTCTAATACATGAAATATCTTGAAAAATATTACAAAAATATTTATGATATCTGATAGTGAAAAATTATTGTTAAATATATTTATGAGTCAGGAGTTTTTATTATCACCAAAATAAAGAGATAAAAATATATAGTGGTTCAATAAAAATAAATAGACTAAATAAAAAAAAATGATCCATTGACAACCCTATGAACAACGAATTGCAGATTCCAATTTATATAAAATCATTTTTTTGATTCGAAGGAGAGAGAGAGAGGTCCAGCGAGCATACCAGACCAAACCACTTACGACGTGAAAAAGTGCTTTCAGGTTTTGTTTAAGTCGCCCTCCTGCTTTCCCTAGGGGTGGCAATGGCAGGGTCTGGACCGGGTCTAAGCTGGCCTGGGTCCAACCTCTAACGACCGACCCTGACCCGCCCGGCTTGGAGCGAGGCCGATTTAAAAATTCGGTCCAGCCCGGGACGATTAGGTAAGGCCCGCCCAGTCCGATTTTACCTTTTTAAATGTATTCTTAGTATTTTTTATTTTTTTTACAATAAAATTGGTGTTCATTGAATCAAAACAATATAAAATATCTTAGACTAATCTAGATAAACTTATTTCTAGTTGTTACAAATATGAAAAAAAAAATATTAAGTCATTAAACATAATTTTTAATCTAAAATTTTAGAATATTATAATTACCGCCATATCACTTACTTTTTTTAAAAAAAAATTACCAGGTCACCGAGCTGCCCAAGTCGGGCCGAACTAAGCCCGAGCCCCGGCCAATCTTTCTCCGAGCCAGGCCGGGCCGGACTCAAAATTCAAAAGATGTTAAAATATCCAATCCAAGTTTATGTAAACAGGGCCAAGCCACCAGACCTTCGGACCGGCCCGACCTGACCCGACCCCACCTAGTTGACACCCTTAGATTTCCTAGGTCGGGTAATCCTGTCCTTCGCACTCATTAGCTACACCCAAAAAAAACTTGGAAATTTTGACTTCTGGTCCAAAAAGTACCCTCAAAATCATTTTTAGGTCCAACGTTTAAAAAATTAATTTTAGTCCTAAATCTGTTATTGTTAAATTTCGGTCCATTCTGTTATCTTCCCTCATTTTTTCCCTAAAAAAATCCATTGCACCCTAGCTTGACCGCGAACTACACCCCCTCCCAACCTCGGAGAAACACAACATTGCGGCATGTCCTACCCATTCTCACCTAACTTTTCTTTCTTCTCCGGCGTGTCCCACCCCCCCCCCCTTCGCGGCGCGTCCTTCTCTGTCGTGGACTTCTCCGGTGAACTCCTGGGCAAAGAGCTCCTCCTTCGGTTCGTGGTGGGCAGCAGGCCAGGTATGTGCCCTCTCTTTCTTTGGCCTCGCAAGCAGGATTTGGTTCTCCGGTTCTAATTTAACTGTTGAATCGTCCTTCTCTGGTTTGGGGATCAATGAGGTGAGGATGGTGAGTCGGGGGGTAGAGTTTGTTGGTGGTTATTGCAATGGCACGTAGCATGGGGAGCAGAGTTGCATGTAACATATGTTGTTGTGTGTAGCTAGCCGCACTATAAAGTGTCAACAATAGATATGTGTTTTTAGTCTTATATAATGCACACCCACAGTTGATCTGCTGTTAGCAGCACCCAATTTTTTTTTACGCAAAGCTTATCTGCCATTGCAGCAACAAGAAAAAGCAGCTCCAAAAAAACATCTAAAATAGAGCCATCAAAACATCCAAAAAGCAGGTCATGGCCGTTCGAGCAGTGCATCAAAACATCTAAAAAAGTACAAAAAAAAGTAGGTATTTTCAGATTTTTTTCCCCCAAATCCATCCAACGGAAGCTTCTCACCTTTGGTTCGGAAATTGAAATTTTAATATTATTAGACTTAAAAAATTAACCGAATAATAAATTTAAATTAAATAGAATACTTATTTTAGACCGGAGGTTGATTCTACCCAAAAAAAAAAAAAACTTTCGCTAACCCGCACGGTCCGGATATTTACCACCACGCACCCGCACCCCCCCAACCCTTGCTCCACCCAAATATCTCAGTTACACCATTTCTTATTCCAATATCCACTACGAACCCCGCTTACCTCTCATCCCACCATGACACGCACACGTGGGCTCCTGTCGAGCAGCCGACGGCAGGGAAAAGCCAGACCCTCCACGCACAACTAGCCTCCACGTCACTTACGTATGTTTTAAGCGTCCCAATTTCGTTCGTCTACAATTTCATTCATTCCCAGAAGACCTCCGCCGTGTCCCCCGTCAGCTGCCTTTTCCTCCGGTCCTATCCCAAACCACCCCGGCCTTTTCTCTCTCCTCTCTGTGTGTGTGTGTGTTCGAGGGAGGCAGTTTGCGTTCGCATCTCCCCCACCGAAAGTATCTTTCGAGGCCTCGAAACTGGCCGCGTCGCTACCCCCAGATTCTTCCGCAATTCACCACACTCACCCCCTTCCTCTTCTTCTTCTGATCCCTCCGCCTTCCCCCTTTGTTCGCTGTCGCCCCTCCCGAGCTTCCCTGGGTTCGGCTCCTCGACCACCTCCATCTAGGCTCCTGCGCCGGCATCCGCGTTCCTGGGGTTCTTCTCCGCGTCGCCGCCGCCCTTGGGGTTGCTCTGGTTGCTCCCCTTGTTTGCAAGGATTTTGGATTTTGCCATTGTTGTGGTGGCGGAGCTCCGCGCGCCACGCCGGTCTTGGCCGGCGGGATGGGATTCTGCGTTGTTGCTTCTGGGGGTAAGACGGTTTCCTGAGCGGATTGTCCTGTGGCGTTGGAAGAGGTGGGGGGGGGGTGGGGAGAGAGGGATGAAGAGGGAGAGAGATGAGGACAAGGTCATGGGGCCTCTGTTCCCGAGGCTCCATGTCAATGACACCAATAATGGGGGCCTCAGGGCGCCACCGAGGAACAAGATGGCGCTCTACGAGCTGTTCAGCATTCCCTCGCAAAGGTCCAGTTCGGACGCGGGGGGTGCGCTGCCCAGACGCCCGCATCAGGCCGGAAGCTTGGTGTCGTCGGCGTTTTCGGGCCAGGTTAGTGTGCCAGTGGATCTCCCCTTTTACTTTGTTTGTGTGTCCAGTTGGCGAGTACATGAAGATGATGCCTTTACCCATGATCTAGTCCGTTCTTGTCGTGCGAATTGCTAAATCACTAGGAATTTGGCTTCGCTATAAAGGGTCATCACCTTTTGCTGTAGTTGTGTCGCCCCCTATTACAACTTTATGTCGCCCAGTTCTGGAAAAGGGCTTCCACGTTCAGAGTCAAAAAATCATCATCCTAATGTTGCAATCACATGGCAATTCCGCAAGTTCAAATAGAGCACCATTCTCGTCCAGCAACCACCCCATTGTAGACGGAGGTTGCAAGCAATGTCCAGAATATTTCTCAGATTAAAAGGCTTAAAACTGTGTAATCGACAAAGGCAGTTGTAAACATATTTTTGTTTTCTGTCTAGCCATTGTTGGACATATCTCAAAATGCCTTGTCAAGACCAAATTGCATTCCTTCTGATGGATAATAAGAAATTTTGGGTTCAGCATCTAGGAACACAAGCCTATGCACTGATGCCATGTTCAGATTAGTCTCTCCATTTTTGTTACTCAAGACTTGTGTTCTGAGTGGAATTTGCCCTGATCTTATGATCTGATGTATTTTTCTTTTCTAATTAACATGGTCCAACTCTCTAACACACCCGTTGCATGCATGCCATATCAAGCTTGTGCACAGACAAAAGTAAGCAGGATTGCACAACCACAAAGAAAACCATTTATCATCATATTGAGA
>JACBKR010001422.1:0-51782 GCA_014218235.1 Colocasia esculenta | reverse complement strand
GAACAAGATGTGCAATAGTACTTATTGGTGTCCAAACTCTAAGAACTTATGAAAGATGTACTTCAACTTAAAAAAATGAGAGTAATGATGAGAAAAGGTTGAAATAATATAGTTTCTCTATTTATTAGTAAAGCTCTTCATAAAAATATATTATAAAGTTAATCGAAATGAAATAGCATTAACGAATAAAATTTTGTTAAGTGCAGACTTCAACTACATTGAAGTCGGAGTGGAAATTCAACTATTGTAATTTGTTCACAAGTCGATGTCTTACTTTAACATCCAAGAGTCAGAATTGGACTTGGACTGTTGTGACTTGTTTACAAGTCAGAGTTAGACTTCGACTGTTGTGACTTGTTCACAAGTCAGAGTCTCACTTTTACTTCAAGGAGTTGGAGTTGGACTTCGACTATTGTGACTTGATGACAAGTTAGAGTCTCACTTTGACATCAAGGAGTCGGAGTCTACAAGATAGTATAATTGTGGACTCAGAAAAATTTTATCAGTAGTAGTTAAGCATGTGCCGACTAGTAAGTATTTTTATGATGACATATACCGTCTATTATTAATCCTTTAGTATAATACACCCATGTCTTTAGTAATTTGACTTTTTGATAATTAAATGAATTTGTTTGTTACTTGAATGAGAGATGATTTTGTCATATTCAAAAATAAGTAAAAAGTTTTACAAAATAATTGCACAACAATTCTCCTCCTTTTTGTTAATGGCAAAATCATGTACATATGAAATAAACAATCTTAACAAATAGACATCTTATTATTGTTATGTGTACTAAAAAGTCATTACTAAAAAAATTTATTTCTATATATTTCTCCCCCTTTGTGACATTAACACAAAAGTCTCAAAAGAGATTTGAGGAAGAAATGCACTGAAGAAATAGAAGAGTCATTGTATATAACAAAACAACTAGTTATAAGTCCTAGGAAGATAGAGTGATCAGGAGGACATAGGAAGATAAAGAGTGGGGAAACTTGAGAGAAGAAGGGTTGAAGAAGGTCCCACAATTTCTTCTCATTGGAATCAAAATTGTGGGTGAACAGAGAGATGTCTATGTTATAGGATTAACCAATGCAAGGAAGTTTCCTATAGGACTTCAAGTGTCAGTGATGATACCAACAGACCTTCTGATGATAGGCTTTATTCCCTAAGCTCTGTCGGAGTGAAAAGAACTACCTGCTCTCAGCCTTGCCCAAGAAATCATAAATGGTGATGTTCCAGTGTAGGTCTTTAGAATGGGTTTCAACTTTGGCTTGATAGTAAACTTGATATCTGTTTTCCCATTTGAGTTCAAGAGATTTCCAGAGGGAGTAATATTCTTTAGTCAGAAAAACAAATAGAGATAGTTTACTCTTTTTGTGTTCTTTGGCTACTGCTGGATATCTAACTGGCCACTGACTTGCATTCAGTCTCTCTGATTTTTCAAAACAATGTTGAAAGTCCTTGAGGTATTGGATGGATTTTGCTGTGTGAATGAGAGCAAATCTATGAAAGGTCAGGACTTTGTTATGCTTGATCTATATCTGACTACCAATCTATTATGTTTGGGAAGACTACTCTAGCAAATTTGTCTTTATACTTGCTACACCTATAAGATTAGGGAACAAATTGAGAGCAATCAAAGGCCATAGAGGGTGTAATGGTTCTTTGCCCTTTTAATAGGTACCCTTACTGACATCAGCTAGATGGAGCTTGAATCTTTCTTCATTGAAGACCTTCACCCTAGTGTAGTTCTCTTGATGCTTTTTTCAGAGAAGGGCATAATAGGTAATAGAATCTCAAATTCAAATGGTTTTGAATAGAGAGAGGTGCAGACCTTCACCCTAGTGCTATTCTGAATTTAGTTGCTTCTCCGTGATATATTCTGAGAAATTCTTTAGGGGAGAGAGAATGACTTGAGCTGACAATTTTCTTGGAATCTTCAAGAGAAATATTATTGGTTTGTATCAAAATGGGCAGCCAGTCCTCAAACATGCATTGAGTCATCCCATGGACTTCCAAAAATGTTTTTAACTGAAGAAATTCTTCAAAGATCTCAAAATGCTTCTTTGAATGATTATTGAAAGCATATCGAAAATGGTGGAAAGTCTCTGCTCATGGCTTCACTTTTTCTTTTCTAACAAGTTCTAGAGGAGTCCCACTTGTAGGGGGCTTTTGAGCTAGAGGTCTAATGGCTAGATTTGGAGTTCGGGGTGTTGTACTACGTAGATTTTCATGATAACAAAAACACTAATTTAATCAATGATGATAAAATCACAAAAGACAAATTCTCATTCAAGTTCATCACCCAAGTGTTTGAACTATTCATATTTGATTTGAGGGTCTAATTTATGTGTTAAACATGCAGTAAAATATGCCAAAAGTTGTACATGAAGTGGATTTCATATAGGCCAAGGCTTGGACAAAACAAAGATAGAAGATTGACTCAAATACTGTAAAACTGGCAGAACGGCGTGTCGACCAGTTTCTAAAAATCGGTCGACCAACCTAGCTTGTAACATTTTGTTTCGTTGGAACAGTAAAATCAGTCGACCAATTTTGCAAAATTGGTCGACCTAAATGAACAGTGTCAGCACATCAAAATACATGTGTTTGAAATTGGATGATCGATTTGGTGAAATTGGTCGACCGATTTCGGCGTTTCTCGACGTGAACTTTCTAAAAATGAGTCCTACGAAAGGTTGGACTCTTTCTAAACTTTGAGATACCTCTTGGGATTATAAAAACAACTTACTCTTGTGATTTAGGAGAGTTCTACATGCCCCAAAGAGTTAGTTCTCGTGCCCTAGAGTTCGGAAAGAGGTTGTGATGCTCTAAAGAGAGCCAATAGATGTTCTGAACCTGTAAAAGTCTGAAGAATGAGTCTTCATTATCCAAAAGCCTTCCAAACATTCCAAGAAGGTGTTATTCATCAGGAAGGCATGGACTTCATGTTGTATCTTGCAAGACTCGGTTCTGAAGAGTTCTACAGCGGCCGATTCTACACTGTGACATCATCGGGCAAAGAAGACTACAAAGGCCGAACTTCTGAAATAGAAGAACTATATGTCATACTTATTTAATTGTCCTCTCTCCTATCCACATTCTTTAATTTGTTCTTCCTTGAACCAAGAACAATTTGTGTGGTTGGTGTGTGGTGCGTACGACATGTTACATATCGGGTAATCTTGTCCCTAGAAATGAGTGGGGTTGTGGTTATCCCCAGAAACAACAGTGTGTAGTGAGGGTTCTTAACTTGTACCTGGAGTACAAGTTAGTAGAAAATCCTCATGGGGGTGTAAGGTAGTGGACGTAGGCACACAAGGGGGTGTGTTTGCTGAACCAGTCTAAATCCTGCTTGCTTCTAAGGTTTGATCCAATTCTCCTATCTCCATTCTACGCATGTTGGATAGTTGCTTTCGCTATTTTAATTGTTATTTTGTCATGCATCTCACAAAATATGTTTGCTTAATTTAATCTAATCTATTATGTGTAAAATATTTTTAGTTAGGCGATAACCAATTCACACCTCCCCTCTTGGTTGTTCATCGCACATACCAAGAGGGGAGGGGTAAATTGGTTATCTCCTAACTAAAAATCTTTTACACATAATAGATCAGACTCAATTAAGCAAGCATATTTTGTAAGATGCACGATGGAATAACAATTAAAATAGTGAAACCAACTATCCTAACGTGCGTATAATGGAGATAGAAGAAATGGATCAAATCATAGAAGCATGCAGGATTTATAGTGTTCGGCAAACACACTCTCCATGTGCACATACGTTCACTACCTCACACCCACGTGAGGATTTCTACAAACTTGTTTCGAATTATAAACATAAAAACTCACACACCATTGTTTCCTGGGATAACATAAACCCCACCTCGTTTCTGGGGACGACATAACCCAATATGTATGTGCCGCACGCACTACACGCCAATCAAGCTTTCACAAACTGAGAACTCACACACAATAATGTTTAGTATGAAATTGACAAGTCCCAATAGTCATATGACAGTGGGGAAATGAGTAAAACTGAAAGCACAAAGATTCCCCCTCTCGGAAATATGGAGAGCCACTGTGGAAGCAAGATCGTCGATGTAGAACTCTCCAGGTGACAAACCATGATGTAATCACCCAAGCCCACGTCTTTTTGATGAAGATCAACTCCTTGGAATGTTTAGAAGTCTTTTGGATCAACAAAAACTCATCTTCTAACTTTCTGGATGTTTAGGGCTTCACATAGATCTTTCTATGGCAAGAATTCCTTGTTCTGAACTCTAGGGCACAAGATGGGCTCTTGGGTGCATGTAGAACTCTCCCAAATCACACTACAAGAGAAAGCAGCATTACCGACAGATATTTTCGACTGACAAATGTCGTCGGTAATGCCGACGGATATTCCGACGGACTTATTTCTGTCGGCATATCTGTCAAAAATTCTGACTGATATCAATATGTCGAAAATTTCGGTCAACAATGTTGACGGAATGATTTTAGTCAGAAAATCCGTCGACATTACCGACAGATATTCCGCCGGAAATAAGTGCATCGGAATATCCGTCAGCAAACCTGCAATTTCCCTCCCCGCCACCCTCGCGAAACCCTCTCTCTCTCCCTCTCTCCCTCTCTTACCCTCGTCCCTCGCCGGCAAGACCTGCAACCGCCAACGCCACCGCCACAAACCTGCACTGCCACCGTCGCCGGTGCCGCCGACCATTTGCCCC
The DNA here is from genome assembly GCA_014218235.1 of Colocasia esculenta. Classification (NCBI taxonomy): domain Eukaryota; kingdom Viridiplantae; phylum Streptophyta; class Magnoliopsida; order Alismatales; family Araceae; genus Colocasia; species Colocasia esculenta. Next base: position 47,051 of record JACBKR010001422.1, on the reverse strand, counting down.
CGGTGCCACCGACCTTCACCATCGGTGCCACTGACCTGCTATATCCCAGGTAACCCCTCCCCTCCCCCTTCCCCTCTTGGCGACCCCCACCCCCTCCCACTCCCACTCCCGACCCCCACCCCTGCCGACCCCCTCCCCCTCCTCCAACCCCCCACCCCCCCACCGCCCCTCCACATCCCCGCGACCCCCCCCCCCTCCACCTCCCTTCCCTGAACCTGGCGACCCACCCCCCCCCCCCCCCCTCGTCCATAGCCCCCCACCCTACCGGCCGGCCTCCCCCTCCTGGCAACCCCACACCCCCTCCCCATCCCAGTCTCGACCCCCCACCCCTGCTGTTGAACCACTTATGGTTATCTGTGATCTTGGCATTTTGGTGATAACAAAATATATGATGCATTTAGGTGATAACAAAATATATTATCTTGGTATTGCAGAGATAACAAAATATTGTGTTCATAAATATTTTTGTTTCATCTATGTTGATCAATCCCATTTACAGATGATAGTCTCATTGAATATCATGTTTCATCTGTGTCGCATCAATCTCATAGCAAAATGCTAAGTCTCTCATTGATGCAATATGGCGCACTAAATTGATAAAACGATGTTTAATTCATATACATCGATTACAGTTCAAGTGCCAAATTTATTAGCGCTACAACGATTTAGTTTTAATTGATTTTATAAGCACCATAACGATTTGTTTAAGTCCATAACGATTTGATAAGTGAGCGCAACATTTTGCCCTCACATTGATTTGCCTTCCATAATGATTCGCTAAGGCTCATAATGATTTGATAAGTGAGTGCAACGATTTGCCCTCACATCGATTTGCCTTCGCAACGATTTGATAAGAAATTGATCTCATAACGATTTCATAAGTGATCACATCGATTTCTTTATTGATCACATCGATTTGCCTTTTTTGTCATAACGATTTCCATTCAGATTAACTTAGTTATGAATGATCATCGATTTGCTTATAAATGAACAACGATTTTATGAGTCATTTTCAGGTCGACTTCTCTTATATGTTTAAGGGTTTTTGGCGCCTAAATGAAAAGTCAAATATCTTCTGACAAAAAGCTGCATGCGTAATTTCTCAGTTCTGTCAGAAAAAGATATGACTTATCAGTTTTAGCATGTTAAGAGAAACATAGTAGCATGCACAGTTTTCATGTAAACACTCTTTTATGCTAACACTTTCTTTCATGCTCACAGACCTCGAAACCACAAAGAGTGATCAAGACAAGAGATGAGCAACGGGTAGAACTCCAACGGATCTCTTCAATGGATCCTTTTCGAAAGCCCCTCTATATAAAGATGAAGCATGCTGAAGAAGAATAGAGCTTTCAAGATCTTTGAAGGAGTGTACACCAGTGAGGAACTTGAACTCTAAATACACTCAAGGAAAAGAGAGAAGAGAGCCCAGAAGAAGTGTTCAAGCATTTGAGCATTCTAGCAAGCTTGCCTTTCGCTCTTCTTCAGTTTCTCGTGCTTTTCTTCTGTGCTCATTGTAATCTTGGGGGAGAGTCTGTGACTGTGAGCTAAGTCCTGAGTGTTCATCTTGTAATAGCTCTCAGTCTGATCTTTCTTTTCTAAGAAGATTTCTATCCAGCTGTAGGACTTTATACAGTTTGTAACCCAGCTAGGGGTTTGTGTCTAGCAGAACCACACTGAGGTTTGTACCAGTATGTTTGCTTCTAAGCCTAGAAAAGAAGTGGGTTCCTTCTTGCCTGGGAACGAGAAGAGACCAGCTAGGGTGCTGGGTGTTGTAGTGTCCTTGAGGGACTGTACCCTTGGTTAGTGAAATCTCAAGAGGTTTCTTGGGGACTAGACGTAGGACTCTCTATGTGGGAAGGGCCGAACCAGGATAAATCTCTTGTGTCCTTTGTGTGATTGTTTATTTGCTTCCGCACTGCTACTCTTTATCACACTAAACTAACCAAACTTTCAAGTGATAATTTTCTATGTTTAAGTTTCTATTCCAGATTTCAGAAAAAACTATTCACCCCCCCTCTAGGTTAGCTTGCTGTCATACCAAAAGGGCCAACAAGTGGTATCAGAGCGGTCTCTGATGATTCAAAGAAGATCCAACGATCTTAGAGCAAAGATCTATGGCAGCTCAAGGATATGCTGAAGGTCAATCAGTCACCAGACCTCCATTCTTTGATGGAGAGGACTATCATATTGGAAGATGCGAATGGAATGCTTCATTCGGGCACAAACTTCGATCTGTGGCAGGTAATAGAGGTAGGTGATTTTGTTGTTGTTCCTGTTCCAGGCACTACTTCTATTACAATAGCTGATAAAAATAAACTATCTTTAAACTTTAAAGCTAAGAACTATTTATGTTTGCTTTATCCAAAAAATTAATTTAGTAATTATCCATGTAAATCTGCTAAAGAAATATGGGAAAACTGCAGATAACTTATAAGGAACAGATAAAGTAAACAAAACTAGAATAGATATTCTTGTCTCGCAATATGAGCAATTAAAATGCTTCCAAATGAAAATATCACTCAATTGTATAATAGATTTTCAAGTATAGCTTGGTCTAAGCTCTCTTGGTAAAAATCTTTCTGATGAGGAAACTGTTAGAAAATACTTAGGTCCTTAACTATTTCATGGACACCTAAAGTAACTGCTATTGAAGAGGCCCATGATTTACCAAATTGTCGATTGATAATTTAATAGGTTCTCTCATGGCATATGAAATAAAATGGAGCGATTGTCTGAAAGCTCATCTAAGAAGAAATGTACTAATGCTCTTAAGGTTGTAGCTGCTCTTCCACTTCTTCTTCTAGCTCCTAAAAAATGCAGACAGTGACGTAGATGAAGTTCTGTCCAAGCTTCAGAAAATTTTCAAGAAGAAGAAAAATGGATCGAAAAGGATTCAAAAGAAAGGCAGAAAAGAGAAAGAACCAGTCTGCTATGAATGCAGAAAACCTGGACATCTGAGACCGATTGTCCAAGACTCAAGAAGACTGGTCAAACTAAGAAACCCAAGAAGCACACAAAAATTTAAAAGAAGAGCCATGGCGGCTGCTTGGGAAATGATGAGGTCACAAGCTCAGAATCATCAAGCTCAGATTCCGAAAAGGAGCAGGTAATCTAGCCCTCATGGTGGGACTAAATGAGGTACACTCTGACCCTTCCTTTGACTCTTGCACAAATTCAGGGTCAGAGTCCGAAGACTTAGAAGAAGTCTTTAATGAACTGTATAATACGCATAAGGTTGTTGTAAAAGAACTAAAAATCTCAAGAGCAACCTTACTGTTTAGAAAACACTAATTCTGATCTTAAATAGAAATGGAGCAACTAGAAGAACAATTAAAAGAGTATAAGATAAAAATTATCTTTTAATGAAGATTTGAAAAGCAAACAATGAGAAGTTAGAGTTAGAAGAAAAATTAAAAACTCTAACTGAAGCAAATGTATTTAAAAAAATCAGTTAGAAAATTAACTGAAGGGAAACATCTTTAGCCCTATGCTTAAAAGGATCAAAATCTGGAAATAACAAACAGGGCTTGGATACATACCTCCAGAAAAAGGAAAACAAGCCATGATTCTAGAAAAATATCTACTACAAAATTTTGTAAAAGAAACCAAGATGCCCCAGAAAAGGCCCCGGTAAAAGAAAAAGTTTACAGAAATCACGTTCTAAAAACTCAGCACAAAGAAAATAAGAACAGCAAAACAATCTATATTCATTGCTGTTCTCATTGCAATAAACTAGGACACACAGTAAACACCTGCACAACAAGGCACTTAGTTTGGATCCCTAAAGGATATTTTCATGCATCTAACCATCAAGGACCCAAAAAGGCTTGGGTACCCACGTCTGAGTAAGTTGTTTGCAAGGTAGCCTTGGAGCATCAGGAACCAAGGATGCTCAAGGCAATAATAGAGTCTCTCAAAAAGGGAGCTCTGATTAAGGGGGAGCGCAGAGTAAGGGGAGAAAATTGAACTCCTCTATGGTAAGAAACTCTCTCAAAAGGAAGGAGAAATACATGGTAAGACTTTTCCTTTTGGATTATTGACAAAAAGGGGAGAGTAAGTATGCTCTATGAATTTTCTGCTTAAATCATGTTTTAATCATTTCAGAAAATTGCATAAATTTTGTCATCACCAAAAAGGGGTGATTGTTGAACCACTCTATGGTTATCTGTGATCTTGGCATTTTGGATAACAAAATATGATGCATTTAGGTGATAACAAAATATATATCTTGGTATTGCAGAGATAACAAAATATAGGTGTTCATAAATATTTTGTTTCATCTGTGTTGCATCAATCCCATTTACAGATGATAAGTCTCATTGAATATCATGTTTCATCTGTGTCGCATCAATCTCATAGCAAAGTGCTAAGTCTCTCATTGATGCAATATGGCGCACTAAATTGATAAAATCGATGTTTAATCCATATACATCGATTACAATTCAAGTGCCAAATTTATAAGCGCTACAACGATTTAGTTTTAATTGATTTTATAAGCGCCATAATGATTTATTTAAGGCCATAACGATTTGATAAGTGAGCGCAATGTTTTGCCCTCACATCGATTTGCCTTCCATAACGATTCGCTAAGGCTCCTAACGATTTGATAAGTGAGTGCAACGATTTGCCCTCACATCGATTTGCCTTCGCAACAATTTGATAAGAAATTGATCTCATAACGATTTCATAAGTGATCACATCGATTTCTTTATTGATCACATCGATTTCCTTTTTGTCATAACGATTTCCATCAGATTAACTTAGTTATGAATGATCATCGATTTGTTCATAATCTTGCATCGATTTGTTTATAAATGAACAACGATTTTATGAGTCATTTTCACATCGACTTCTCTTATATGTTTAAGGGTTTTTGGCGCCTAAATGAAAAGTCAAATATCTTTTGACAAAAAGCTGCATGCGTAATTTCTCAGTTCTGTCAGAAAAAGATATGACTTATCAGTTTTAGCATGTTAAGAGAAACAAGTAGCATGCACAGTTTTCATGTAAACACTCTTGTAGACACCCGGTTCCGGCTAATGGGCTGAACCACATTTCATGTTATCCTAGTTAGCCCCTAGTTGGTCACTCACCTTGAGCCTATCATTAGCCTTGATTGAGCCCACTAACAATTTAAAATTGCCTTGAAATCCCGCCCATTATCATTTTGGAGAGTTCTTATGCAATTATGACTCATTTTTTTATGAAACTGGTTGATAGATGCAAAATAATTCGATTTCCTAGTCGCGACATATCGTAGCGCCGCGACTCTAGTCGTGACGGCCTTGGACGCCGCGACAGTCCATGCATGATATTCATGCACGTGGGCTTACTGTCGCGACGCCCCGACCCGTCGCGTCTCTAGTCGCGACCCCACGATACGCCGCGACAATGCCCGAGCGCACCAGACTCCGCAACAACCTCCTATTTATCCTCCGATAGATCCAGCTTTATCCCTAGGAAATATCTCAACCCCCTGGGGCGAGATTTCGGCCCTAGGGACTCTTGTGAGGATCCCTTGGACTCTCCCTTGCAATTTTAAAGGGCATTATCTCTCATTTCGAATTTTGGACCATTCTGAAGAGATAATATCACCCATTTCTCTCCCATGGCTCTATAAAAGAGAGGCCCCTCCTCAAGGACGGGGAGCCTCATTTTGTTACCCCGAAGGGCTGCCAAAATTTCTTCTGACCAATACTTAGTCTCACAACAATCCTTTTCCTCCATTTTCCTCACATCCCTCTTCACCGAAACACCTCATTTTATCCTTCATGGAGCACGGGACGTGAGAAGAGCGACTCCAACATTCTCCTGAAGCTTTTGGGACGATCCTTCAAGCTGCAACAACGCCAAGGAGTGGCCCTAATGGGGCTCACTATCTCCCTTTTTCTTTCCCCTTCTTTTGCATGCATTTTTCATGTTATTCTTAGATAGAGCATATTCAGCACACACCCACGTTTTCCTACACCCAAAGGGGTTTAAAAAAAACCCCAGGTTCGTTCCCTCCATGATCCCATCCTTCATTTCTATTTTAGAGTAGATAATTGTTTAACGTGTTCTAATAGGGCTTCCTTTTGTTTGTTTCCTTTTGTAGCAGGCATCCAATCGTCATCCATGAGGAGCTCTTCGTTCCGGCCTGGCTAGAAGACGAGAAGAAGGTCCATACTCCAACAACTCTCCCGCACAAAGAGAACGCGGCGGCGGAGGACGACGCGACAAGAAACGCGACGGGCGTTAGAGTCACGTTATCAGCATCGTCGCGGCCGCTAAGGTCGTCGCGACACCAAGTCCGCCCCCCTTTCTCTCTCCTCTTCCTAGTTAAGTTAGCCGTCTTTGTTTTCTGTTCATAAGGCAGCTTACTAGGTGGCGATCACATCCATATTCGCACACCACTGGATTCAGCACTTGTTCGTGTCGAGGGGGGGCGTCAATCCCCGTGATTACAACTCTTTTATGCTAACACTTTCTTTCATGCTCACAGACCTCGAAAGACCACAAAGAGTGACCAAGACAAGGGATGAGCAACGGGTAGAACTCCAACGGATCTCTTCAACGGATCCTTTTCGAAAGCCTCTCATATAAAAGATGAAGCATGGCTGAAGAAAGAACAGAGCTTTCTGAAGATCTTTGAAGGAGTGTACAACCAGTGAGGAACCTGAACTCTAAATACACTCAAAGGAAAAGAGAGAAAGAGCCTGAGCCCAAGAAGAAGTGTTCAAGCATTTGAAGCATTCGAGTTTTCAAGCTTCCTTTCTTCTCTCTTCATTTTCTCCCTGTGCTCATTGTAATCTTGGGGGAGAGTCTGTGACTGTGAGCTAAGTCTTGAGTGTTCATCTTGTAATAGCTCTAAGTCTGATCTTTCTTTTCTAAGAAAGATTTCTGTCCAGCTGTAGGACTTTATATAGTTTGTAACCCAGCTAGGGGTTTGTGTCTAGCAGAACCACACTGGGGTTTGTACCAGTAGGTTTGCTTCTGAGCCTAGAAAAGAAGTGGGCTGCCTTCTTGCCCAGGAAAGAGAAGAAGACCAGATGGGGTGCTGGGTGTTGTAGTGTCCTTGAGGGGGACTGTACCCTTGGTTAGTGAAATCCCAAGAGGTTGCTTGGGGACTAGACATAGGACTTCCATGTGGGAAGGGCCGAACAGGATAAATCTCATGTGTCCTTTGTGTGATTGTTTATTTGCTTCCGCACTGCTACTCTTTATCACACTAAACTAACCAAACTTTCAAGTGATAATTTTCTGTGTTTAAGTTTCTATTTCAGATTTCAGAAAAACCTATTCACCCCCCCTCTAGGTTAGCTTGCTGCCGTACCAAAAGGGCCAACACCTGCCACCCCCCCTCCCCCACCTGGCGACCCTCACCCCCTCCCCCTCCCCCTCCCGTCCCCAGCACCCCACCCCTACCGGCCCCCCTCCACCTCCCAGCAACCCCCACCCCCTCCCCATCCCAGTCTCGACCCCCCACCCTGCCACCCCCCCCCCCCCACCTAGCGACCCCCACCCCCTCCCCCTCTCGTCCCCAGCTCCCCACCCCTGCCAGCCCCCTCCCCCACCTGGACTCAACAAAAAAACAAGACACTCCATTTGAACTTAATAATTTTTTTTCAAATAGTGTTGGGTTCTAAAGACCCATTGAGCTTCTCACACCCTGTAATCATGGAAGCAATATGCATTTGTACTTTCTTAAGGCTTGCCTTTTTAGGGCATGTGAATTGACAACAGGTGGTCCATTTCATTAGTTGGACAAGTCACTCACTGTCGTTGTGAATCTTGTGATCTTAAAATTAAGCACCTTGAAACTGAGTATTTAATTAAGAGGATCAAAACAGATTTTAGTGGCAACAAATACCTAGGATATAATGCATCAGCATTCACACTTCGTAGGCAGACTTCATATCTCCATTAATTTGAACATAATCAAAGTAGAGATGATAATCTTATTCCTTGACTACTACATTATCATGTATGATGTATGTAAAATCTGATTTGTATGAGCACCACTCGACGCGCCTCTTTCACCGGCCCTTGAGGCACATCTGCATGGCCTTCTGTTGTGTTTCAGGCATGCAATCATGGGCCATCTACAGAATGGCAGGTAAGTCCATGGCAGCATCTCTGGCATGGTACTTACTGTAGGACCTTGGGCAGGATGATCTTGGTCTCCCTGAGAACCAATACATTAGACTGTAAAACTCATCTTTGGCATGCTCAAGCTCAGCAATTACATTCTTGGCAATGTAGATCCGGGGCTATGCATGTAAATGACAAATGGTTAAATAGTAACTGCATTTTACAATTCTTCTTTTTTTTTATGAGAACTGATGTCACAAAATACTAGCAAGCATACTGCCTTCTAATGTCTCTCCCAGAGTCTAGGTATGTGTCTAACTCTCGATGCTAATCTCCAACCCAGAGTCCCAATTAGACCCGACTCAGAGTCTAAGTCTGACTCTGGGATAGACATTAGGAGGCATATGCTCTTAAGTCCACACCTCAATGAGAGGAGACATCATTCTTCCTTTCACATTTGAAGTCAAAGAAACCCGTTAGTGGAATTTAGTTTTATTTCATTTGTTTTGCATTTATCTGTGCATGATATGGTTTACAATTCCTATATAGATCATGTTGAGTATGGTCTATGATATACACTGGCAACTGAAAAAGTAGAAAAAATGTTCTTTTCTAGGGTACTAAGAGGTTGGGCTTGAGACTTATTATTCTTGGGTTTGTGTCAGCCTGTCAGGTGAGAAATTTCCTAACACACCAAATAGTTTATGAATTGTTACACATGTTTATAAGAAAAGGGATCATACTTGTTTTCTGGTAAGGTCTTCTATATACCCATCGGATCGGGTGCACGAACACCAATGAGGTATATATCCCAATTTATGAAAAAAGTTTGAGTACAAACACTTCCTTCTAAACATTAGATCCTTGATTCGAACTTAATTCAATAGGACACTATTATATGAATTGATTTTAATTATTTATTTTTAGTTTAGTGATTAGTATTGCACTTCTTACTTTAATGTAATTCATTTACATGTATGTGTGAATTTGGTTTAATATTGCACTTGTTTACATGTAATATTTTGTTTTCATTTTCCTATCATGTTTATGTGGTTTTTAAATTTGATCTATGCATGTATAGCAATTTATCACTGCACACACCTTATGAGAGTGTGTTAAGACCGTGTCAATGAACCTTCCCATTCAAGACTTTGGGATTGATGTGCACGAGTCTTATTTTCAATGATGAGAACGTGTATATCTAACTCAAAGTCTTGAATTGTCCTGTTTTGGACAGTCTGTGAATGTTTGATCGCAGTTAGGTCGTTATCTACTATATGTGTTTGTACAGTTGTTGAAAATTTTGGTTGCATCTTCTCACTCCTCTCTGGTATACCTTTATTGATTTTGAATATTTTCTTAGCCACTTAGAAATAAGTGTTTAAGAAAATTTCTTAATCAATAAATATTTTTGGTATATCAAAGAGGTGTGGGGAGATGCTACCGAAATTTTCAGCAAAATGTAAAAACATATAGTAAATGACCATCAGAGTGCGATCAAATATTCATGGATGGGTAAAAAGTGATAATCAAATTAATATGTCATACCTATTCATTTTGACTTACTCGAAGGATGTGAGGGTGGATTGGGTTTTAACTCGTGAGATGACATTTAATCTGTGTAGGAAAAATGTCGTATGAGAATCGGTCATGGATGTACCGTGGAATAGTTAATGGAGTTGTGACAGAGGAGTTTAATGACAGAGTTGATAGTTTCATTCGGTTTGCATTGAGGAATTCATCAGTAGTAGTTGATCCGATGGGTAACATCCGATGTCCCTGTTTGGCTTGTAAGAACAAAAAGTGGATATCGACATGGGATGTGCAGCATCAGTTGTATACGAGAGGATTTGTTGCCCAATATGAGTTATGGTCATCTCATGGTGAGTTTAATATCTAGTCGTATGAATCAGCCAACTTTGTCTCCACAAGTACATACGTAGACATGGTTGCCGATGTTGTTGGTCTGGAGTTCAATATTCATGATCACCAAACAAATGAAGAAGTGCTGAATAATACAGCTCAGAGATTTTATCAGTTACTTCAAGATGCTGATGAGCCATTATGGGATGGTTGTGAAAAGCATACACAGTTGTCTGTAGTGTCACAGCTACTGAATTTGAAGTCTGAATTTCATATGAGCGAGAGTTGTTTTGATCGACTTCCCTTACTCATCAAGAGTATGCTTCCTCAATCAGAAAGGTTGCTCGATGATTTTTACTGTGCGAAGAAGATGGTGAATGATCTGGGGCTTGGTTTATGAAAATTGATGCATGTCCTAATCATTGTATGTTGTACTACAAAGATGATGCAGATAAGACATCATGTTGTATCTGTAAGCATGATAGATTCAAGCCTATGAGAGGAGACAAGTCAAAGCAGAAGGATGTTTCATATAAGTCACTGCGGTACTTTCCGATCACACCGAGATTGCAGCGGTTGTTCATGTGCTCGAAGACAGCTGGACATATGACTTGGCATGCGGAAAAGTTTGTCGTGATGATGGTGAAATCAGTCATCCTGCCGATGGAGAAGCTTGGGCTCATTTTAGTCGTACTCATCCTTACTTCTCAAGGGATCCATGCAACATGTGGTTAGTTTATGCACGAACGGCTTCAATCCATTCAGAGGCACGGTGTCATCTTACTCATGTTGGCCAGTATTTTTAACACCATACAACTTTTCGCCAGGCATGTGTATGAAGCGTGAGAATCTCTTCCTTTCTTGCTGATTCCTGGTCCAAAAAGTCCAGGAAACAATTTAGACATATATCTCATACCATTGATTAATGAGCTGAATTTGTTATAGTCAGATGGGGTTCTCTCTTATGATGCATCCAGAAAATAAAATTTCAATTTGAAGGCTACATTAATGTGAACAATAAGTGACTTTCCAATATACGACATGTTATCTGGCTGGAGCACACGTGGGACGTTGGCATGTCCTTATTGTATGGAGGATTCAAAATCATTCGTGTTGAAAACTGGGGGAAAAGCATGTTGGTTCGATTGTCATCGTCGGTTTCTACCGAGCGACCATCCTTTCTGAAAGTAGAAGGATTCATTTATGAAAAATATAATTGAATTGGATGAGGTAGATATGAAACGGGTCTCTGGTGAAACATGGGGAGGCGGGTCCAGAACTTATCGACTATATCACAACTGGCTGGTACAACCCGACAAATCCCAGAGTTTGGGAAGGATCACAATTGGGTGAAGCAAAGTATCTTTTGGGAATTGCCTTATTGGTCAACACTTTTGATACGACATAACCTAGACATCATGCATATAGAGAAAAATGTTTTTGATAATGTGTTCAATGCAATTATGGACGTCAAAAGACAAAACGAAGGTTAACATCAAGGCACGGATGGATTTGAAAGTACTTTGCAGACATCCAGAACTAGAACTGCAACATGTTAGAGGAAAAGTGGTTCAACGTAAAGCTTGATATGTGCTTGGGGCCAGACAGATTAAGGAAGTGTATCAATGGTTGAAACAATTGAGATTTCTGGATGGATATGTCTCGAATATTGCTCGTTGTGTAAATGTCAACGAGGGAAAAATATACGGAATGAAGAGTCATGACTGTCATGTTTTCATGCAAAGATTGATTCCAATTGCTTTTCGTGAGTTGTTGCCGAAGCAAATATGAGGAGCAATGACCGAGCTGAGTCAATTCTTCAGGTTTTTATGTGTATCAGAACTCAGACTTCATGACTTGCAAAATATCGAGCAAAATATAGTACATACAGTCTTTAAATTAGAGAAGATATTTCCTCCAACATTCTTTGATTCAATGGAGCACCTGATCATCCATTTGCCATATGAGGCTAGAGTCGGAGGACCAGTACAATTTCGATGGATGTATCCGGTTGAGAGGTATATTCCTATGTCTCAATTTATTCACATTACGATGATCTTTTATATTTCATATGTATTCATTTGAATTGTTGTTGTAGGTGCATGCACGATCTTAAGATGAAGGTCCGCAATAAGGCACAAGTTGAGGGCTCCATTACCCAGGCGTACCTTATTAAAGAGATATTGAACTTTTGTTCGATGTACTTTGACACGGAAATACAAACTCGACGCACTCAACCTCCATGTAATGATGATGGTGGAGATTCTAATGTGTCTGACCGACTCTCTATATTCAAGTGTCCCAAACTGTTGTGTTGAGTGTGTTTTAGAATTTCTTAATAATGTTTTCTAATGATAACCAATAAACATCACTCATATTTTAATTTTGATGATGACATATTGTACATATTGAATATATCACAATAATGCTCAAACAACATATTTAATATTTCATATATTACTGTTAATGACATGTTTTGATGGTCTACTCTTCATTTGTACAGGTTCACAGAGTTTTTACAAAAGTAGGTCGACTCTAGTTCACAGGCAGGTCGACACTACCAGACTTCCGAACAAGTTCTTGAAGAAAAAGTCACAGACAGGTCGACTCTATCTGATAACAGGTCGATTCTCAAAGTCTGCCCAGCAAGTTCCTGAAGAACAAGATGCCAGTCAGGTCGACTCTAGCTAAGAGGGAGGTCGACACTAGTTTCCATCTAGTGAACCATTTGGAGATATACACAGGAGGTCGACTCTGCCTGTTAATCCGATCGACTCTACCTGTTGATCAGGTCGACACTAAGTGTCGGTTAGGTCGACACTAGTGTTCTGACCAGTAAGCCTTGAACTGATGTTGGTCAGTAGGTCGACTCTCTCCTTCTGTGCAAACCCAGAATTGTGCAGAGGATGAATCTGATGGGTATGATTTCACTCTGAGGTCTTGGTAAAAGATGGTATAATTACTAAATTGCCCTTTCATCCAAGTGGCAATGTGATGAAGACTTTTTGGACACGTGGCAGCCCAAGATGCTTTCTAGGTTACTGTGCACATTCCCTTCACGTAAAAGGGACTACAGGGAGACTATAAAAGCAATTGTCTCTGTTCTGAAGTAGAAGCGCCCAAGAGAGCAATTCAGAGCCTACGAGCCTCCAGCCTTCCAGCAATTACATCCAAAGGGACGTGGTGATCAAGGCTAAGATGTGATGTGCTGAGAAAGGAAGCAGATCGGGCAGAAGAGAAGTAGTAGAAGAAGAAGTTCTGGAAATTCATATGCCACTGAAGCAGAGCATCGAGAATTGAAGAGGATCTTCATCGAATTCCATAAAGACTAATCAATTCAAGCTTTTTCAAGACTTCTTCACCGAGGAACATCCAACCCACATCTATTTTACATATTTCTTGGAGTGTTCATCTCTTTTTCATCTGAGAGATCTGTGTATGAAGTTCTGTGCAGATTTTTGTGTATGATTGAGTCTATGAATCAAATCATTGCTAGAGGATCTGATCTCTTATGTTTTTGATCTAGCCTGTGTGTGAGCCATCGTGCTCAGTGTTTGAGCCACAGTGCTCAAGTTTGTGAGTCGTCGCACTCACGGTGTGTTTGAGCCATCGTACTCAGGTTGGAGTTGTTGTGCTCCGGTTGTGCTTTGAGTCGTCGAGCTCAAAGCTGTGTTGGAGTCGGCGTGCTCTAGTTGTGTGTTGAGCCATCGTGCTTAAGGTGTTTTGGAGTCATCGTGCTCCGGTATGAGTAGTACTTGGGTTTGAGTAATGAAGCCTCACTGTGTAAGGGGTGGATGTAGGAATCACTGGTGTGATTTCCCAACCACCTAAAAATCCATGTGCAATGGTTTGATCTGTCTCCTTGCGCTAGATGATTGCATAGGATTTCACTTTCACTCTTTTTTCAATTGATTCACACATTATATCCACACAATCACACTTACTCATGTCAGATCAGTAAGAGTTTCTATTTGAATGGATCTATAATTCTAAGCTATTTTCAAATTGCTTAAGCTTCCGCATCAATTGGTGTTAGATCTATTCAACCCCCCCCCTCTTTTAGATCTGTTCATACTCTGAATTCGATCCTACACGAACGAGCGTTTAGATATTCATCTACTCACGCACTCGAAGATAAAGAGTTGGTAGCTACGGAGATCTACATCTTCATGAATTGCGCAAAACTAGACCCTTACATTGAGTAAGCTCTCACCACTAATGTCTTTATGTATGTATCTCATTTGCTTGCAAATCGCAGAACTTAGAGGTTGTGTTGCAATTTCATTGCAGAGAGTTTGTCTCAGTCATACTCCAACGAAATTCACGTCTGACTGACATGCAGGTTGAAAAGGAACAAGAGAAGTCTTCTGTTACTTGGTTAGGATATCGAGTAAGTGTCTAAATATTTTGATGCATAAGTGTTATGTTCTTATGCACAAGTTGTTGTAATTTGTCATTGTCTGACCCTCTTTTTAATAATAGCTTGAACAAGGCTTTATTACTTATTCAAGAGTACAAGAGATCAGTTATGGACTCTCGAAGATTGTACGTGTCTATCCAGGCTACATTGTGAATGCATACCGATTTCACACGATAGATTATGGATGGAATAAGTTTACGATGAATAGCGGTGTATGTATGAAGAGAAGTGCCTACAATGAAAATGAAGTAGACTATTATGGCATTCTCGAAGAAGTCACTGAACTGCAATTTTTGGGACAAGGCAACAATGTATTTCTCTTCAAGTGTTATTAAATAGCTACTTTAAATTTGAGTGCTGATGTTTTGTTATATCTTCATTGTTCTCAATAGAGATATGGTGCGTGGAGGACGTAGTGGGAGGGGGTCCACCTCGTCTGGGGCACCCTCTACTTCTGTAGGCCGAGGGTCTACGCTGATAGGTATATATGTACTCAACTCAATTCTTTTTGTATACTATGTATATTAACTTTATATTTTCTAACGTGCATATAATTTTGCAGGGTCCTATGCTGGTTGTCCCGGCGACAAGTATATATATATGTACCCAAACACAAAACTCTATATATTACTGTGTATATTAAATTTATATTTCTAACATGCATATAATTCTACAGGGTCCGCCACCCATACTACGCCGTTGTCCCAGCGACAGGTATATATATATGTATCCAAACACAAAACTCTATATATTACTGTTCATATTAACTTTATATTTTCTAACGTGCATATAATTTTGCAGGGTCCGCCTCCCCGGCTATGCTGGTTGTCCCGGCGACAGGTATATATATATGTACCCAAACACAAAACTCTATATATTTTTGTTCATATTAACTTTCTATTTTCTAAGGTGCATATAATTTTGTAGGGTCTGCCTCCTGCCCAGTAGCGTCACTTGTCCCATCCCATTCAGCAGCAAGTACATGCATGTTTCCATACTTTAGTACGTTTCTTGTCTTCCAATTTTTTTAATAATAGTGTATGTAATTTTTTCAACAGAGGTAGAGAGCCATCATCCAGCGGCAGAGGAGGTGGCTTAGCCAACTGGACGCCAGCCATGCTAGATTTCTGTGTAAATTGATCACTTCAAACTTACTGTATTTGTTATTTATGTTATATAGTTCATGTAGAAAATTAATGTGCAATTGCAGGGGGAAGATAGATCCAGTACCTGCTTCCCGTTATATTACATCGTTGCTGCATGCACACGTTCATGGAAAGAGTCCCCCTGTCCGTCCGGGATCTGTTATTTGACATGTTCACGGTATTATTATTTTTTACTGATTTGAAGTCATTTCTTTAATTACTATCTCTCTATGTTAGTGCACAAAGTTGAGTAATTTCATTTCTAAACAGCGGAGGTACATGTTCACGAGATCGGAGGATCTCCCTCGAGCACGAGTCGTCTAGGAGTCTACTGCCCAGACTAATTTCAGAAAGTCGATGTGGGAGGCCCCAGACAAGGTAGCGAAGATCACAGGCAGCCACGATCCTACGGCTTGGATGGGTTACGGCCCAGTGTGGATGAGGAGGGACTATTGGGAGTCCCTTTGTCATCGTTTGGCTACTGGACCATGGCAAGAGAGGTCACAGGCGGCTAAACACAATCGGACAGCTCATCCGAAGAAGAATGTGCATACTAGTGGGTCAGGATCTTATGCGACCCACAACTAGAAATTGGTAAGCATATTAACTTTCAATTGCTTAATACATTAATTATTATTGGAAAACTAACTGTTTTTGTTGAATTATAAGCGTCACGAGCTCGAGCGTGCCCCTACATTTTGCGAGTTATTTGATCAGACTTATAAGCAGAAGGGGACGGATAACTAGTCAGCAAGAGTGCTCGCACGATTCCGTAAGTCAAAATATAATTTTTTAATTCAATTTATATATTAAAAAAATATGATTTAAATAATACATTTTTAATTTGTTCTGCAGGAGACCTATGACAGGACGATGGCGGATCGCTATGTAGAGCGCACTCCCCAGCCAGACTTGGATCCGAGGCCTGGGTCGACGCAGCGAGAGGGCCGAGGAAGGGCCAAGTGTACGACTTTGGGGACAGCCTGGATGATACTCCAGTGTTGTCCTCGTATGCGAGTTCATTCGCTCCTCCGGCCTATGCGAGTTCATCTACTGCGACGCCCGGCAGTGGTGGTGAGGACGTTAGAACCCTCATCCGGGAATAGCTGTCACAGCAGCTGCCGCTGCACCTTGGCGCCATGGTCGAGTAGTTGGTCGCTGCCATCAGAGGAGCAGACCCCTCATAGCAAGCCCCTTAGGTCAGTATTACTATTAATTTCATATAGTTCGAATGAAATGAAACCACTAATCTAAACTATTAAAACATGCAAACCACTAATCTTAGAAAAACCCAATTATTGTTTAATAAGTAGAGTGAAAAAAATTATTATGTTTTGTTTAAGAAGTAGAGTGAAAAATAATAATATTTCAATTAATGAAATCTGTTTTTCACTTTTCACCCTAATCGGATTCCCGGTTTGAGTTCAGCGCTCAAATCACTAATCTTAAAAAAACATAAATGAAAAGGATCAAAACACGCAATCCGGGGGTCCAAAATCAGAAATAGGGATCCGATCGGTGTGCCATTTGCTTCGACACGACCAAGTGGGTGACAGTGATGTGTGTGAACTGACGGAATCCTAATGGGATTCCCGGTTTGGGTTCGACACTCAAACCACTAATCTTAAAAAAACATAAGTGTAAAGGATCAAAACACGCAACTCGGGGGTCCAAAATCAGAAATAGGGATCTGATTGGTGTGCCATTCGTTCCGACACGACCGGATGGGTGACAGTGACGTGTGGGAATTGACGGAATCTGATCGGATTCCCGGTTTGGGTTTGGCGCTTGTGGACGCATGATTTTAAACCAGTAGGATGAAGACCCAGGTCGACCTACTTGAGGACAGGTCGACCTACTTGAGGACACAAGTCGACCTATTTAAAGACCTAGGTCGACCTACTTAAGTATAGGTCGACCTACTTGAAGACCCAGGTCGACCTACTTGAAGACCTAGGCCGACCTACTTGAGGACAGGTCGACCTACTTGAGGACACATGTCGACCTACTTGAGGATAGGTCGACCTACTTGAAGACCTAGGTCGACCTGCTTGAGGACAGATCGACCTACTTGAGAACACAGGTCGACCTACTTGAGGACAAGTCGACCTACTTGAGGGCAGGTCGACCTACTTGACGACCTAGGTCGACTTACTTGAGGACCCAAGTCGACCTACACATGAGACCCAAGAAAACGGCGGGCCAAGTACACCCTACCATTTCAACATAAGACCCAAGAGAAATGACAGCCAAGTACACCCCCACTGTTAACACATGAGAGCCAAGAAGAAACGACGGTCCAAAATCAGAAATAGGGATCCGATCGGCATGCCATTCGCTATGACAAGACCGCGTGGGTGAGAGTGACGTGTGGGAACTGACGAATCCTAATGGGATTCCCGGTTTGGGTTCGACACTCAAACCACTAATCTTAAAAAAAAATATGTGTAAAGGATCAAAACACGCAACTCGGGGGTCCAAAATCAGAAATAGGGATCCGATCGACGTGTCGTTCACTTCGACACGACCGAGGTGGGTGACAATGACGTGTGGGAACTGACGGAATCCTAATGGGATTTCCAGTTTGGGTTCGGCGTCAAATCACTAATCTAAAAAAAACTTATTGAAAAGCATCAAAACACGCAACCCGAGGGTCCAAAATAAAAATAGAGATCCGATCGACGTGTCGTTCACTCCGACACGACCGAGTGGGTGAGAGTGACATGTGGGAACCGACGGAATCCTAATGGGATTCCCGGTTTGGGTTCGGCGCTCAAATCACTAATCTTAAAAAATCTAAGTGTAAAGGATCAGAACACGCAACCTAGGGGTCCAAAATCAGAAATAGGCATCCGATCGGCATGCCGTTCGCTCTAACAGGACCGAGTGGGTGAGAGTGACGTGTGAGAATTGACGGAATTGTATTCAGATTCCCGGATGGGTTCATCACTCAAACCACTAATCTAAAATAAAATTCAAGAGTAAAGGATCATAAATATTTTCTAATTAAACTTAGTGAATATTCATATTTTAAATTAAAATTTTGAAATAATGTTTGTATTATTTTTTATTTATGTTTCTAGTATTTGTTTTTTTAATATAGGATCCTCTGGCACCTAACGATCATGACGCGGGGACAGCGGACGATCCAACAGACCATCCATAATTTTTATTTCTTATTATTATGTATGATTTATATTTGTTGTGATTGATGAGTTTATGTTAATTGTTATTTATTGTGGATATTTGTATGAATTTTTTAGCAGGTTTTTGTAATTCATAATTGTTAATTAAATTATATTTTTTAAAAGATTAAGATGTGTTTTTCTGACGGATTACCGACGGAAGGTGTTCGTCGGTAAAAACGTCGGCACATAAGACTACCAAAGGAATTTACCATCAGCAAATCCGTCGAAAATTTCGACGATTTACCGACGACTATTTCTATCAGAAGTTACCTACTACCGACGGAGTATTTCCGTCAGCGAATCCGTAGGAATTTCGGACGTATTTTTTGACCGAATTATCCGTCAGAATTTACCGATGAATTTATGTCTTCGGTAAATTGGTCAGAATTTCCGACGGAATTTTCTCACGAATATTTCTGTGGGAAGTACTGTCGGATGGTCGACTGCATTTTTTCCCGTCGATAATTTCTGATGCTATTTTTCCGATGGACTGTTTCCGACGGTCGTTTGCCGGAAAGTTGTCGGAAGGTTTGTTTTTCGACGGATTTTCGGCGGATTTCCGACGGAATCGGTCTGTCGGAAAACTCACTTTTTCTCGTTGTGTCATGAGAATAAGTTGTATTTATAATCCCAAGAGGTATCTCAAAGTTTGAAAAGATTCCAACCTTCATAGGACTCATTTTTGGAAAGTTCACATCGAGAAACACTAGAATGGTCGACCGATTTCACCAAATCGGTGATCCGATTTTAAACACTTGTATTTTGATGTGCTGACACTGTTCATTTAGGTCGGCTGATTTTATTGTTCATGCGGAACTAAATGTTACTGGCTAGGTCGGTTGATCGATTTTCATAAATAATTCGACCAATTCTGTCAATTTTACCGTATTTTAGTCAGTCTTCTATCTCTGCTTTGTCCAAACCTTGGCCTATGTGAAGTTCACTTCATGTGAAACTTTTGGCATATTTAAAACACACTTAACACACAAATTAGACCCTCAAATCAAATATGAATAATTTAAACACTTGGGTCATGAACATAAATGAGAATTGATCTTTTGTGATTTTTTTCATCATGGATTATATTAGTGTTTTCATGATTTTCAAAATCTACATAGTACAACAATCTTCCGCTTTATGATGATGACAAAATGCTTGTAGATTTTTCACACAAAACACAACATGTGATTTCATATGACAATTTGTTGATCCATTTTTTTTTTTTTTACATGCATGCCAGTAAGCATTCACATTAATGCAATATTTGAAGAGTAAAAAGGGGGAGATTGTTGTCTCCATGTGCATATTTGATGCTTTGAAGTTGACAAAATGAATTCCTATTGAATCAATTGGCCATGTATACTATATGTGTTTATATGTGTGATTATTGAGGAAGATCATGATTCACTTAATCATGTTCCAAATTATATGTGCAAATGAGCATTACAGGGTTTACATGGTGTCTAGTGTACACATATAAGAGGCCAAGGTGAGTGGTTAACTTTTCATATCTTAGAATTTGATCTGACCTGATTTCTACACTTTTGCAGGAAATCGGTCGACCAACCTAAAGAAACTGATCGACCGATTATAAGAAGCCAATCAATTGATGAACAAGAGGCCAATTGATTGAAGAACAAAGCCTAATTGATTGATGACCAAGTAGGAAATCAGACGACCGATTTGAGGATTTCGGCCGACTGACCTAGCCAGTGCTATTTTGCTTTGTGACAGTCAAAAAGTCGGTCGACCGACTTGCCAAAATCAGACAACAGATTTAGTGTTGTTTCTGAAGCAGAAGAAGAATAAGATTAGCCATGAAGCTAAGTCTAGAATCGGACGACCACTCTTGGAGAAATCGATTCGAACAATTACGGAAACACAATTTCCATATTTTGATAGGTCTCTTTCCAAGTTTGGATTAGGATGAGATTTCCTTGAGATCCTCAGCTAAGATCAAGTCTTTGACAAGTTGATACATAAAGGAAGCCCTTCTCATATGTGAAAAACAATACACATAGTTGGGGAATGAGGTTCCGCATCCAGGCTAGTGCAAAGGAAGAACCAGTGAACCAGAGCACTTTCCAAGTGATTTCTTCAAGGGTTTCTGTTCGAGTTCAAGGTGTTGGATGTTCAGAAGATCGTGCATACATAGTGCAACGTCTAAGAAGGCTTGTGCAATCTTCCGTGTTCTTCTCCGACGTTTTTCAACCACAACAAAATAGGAGATTATGAACTATGAGTTTCATATCTTTTTCTTCTGTTCTTAGGGTGAGAAATTGTATTCCAACTTTTTCCAATTAAACTCTATGTATGAGAGAGTTGTGTCATAGTTTACGAGCATGTTTGTGAGGGTTTTGACAGCGAGGCTTTTGTCACTGTTGAGACGTGTGTGTGTGTGGAGTGGGTGTACTCTGTATCTCCGGCAAAGTTCAGAGTAGTGTGTTGACACCTCACGTGTATGAGGGGTGGAGTTAGACACACAATTCTTGTGTGGCCGAACCACCTAAACAACTGTGTACTGTGGTGTGTTTTCTTTTCTTCTACCTCCTATGTACATTGTTGGCTTCTAGTAATGCATCAGGTACGATCGTTCTATTTTGGCATATCAAATTAGTAAAAAAAAATTATTTGGTAGTCAACCAATTCACCCCTCCCCTTTTGGTTGTTCATTGCATACGTGCACTTCAATTGGTATCAGCGCATGCAGAAAAAAGAAAATAACATGCAAGCATAGAATTGTCTCACATGCATCTCCCCCTTATTCAATGCACATCTAGACTTTGCACAACCTAACTCTCTTCTAAGAGTTCTCAAGGGTTTAGTGAAAATATCAACAATTTTTGCATTAATCTCAATGAATTTCAACTCAAAATCGCCTTTCCCAACATGATCTCTCAAGAAATGATGCCGGACCTCTATATGCTTGGTTCTAGAATGTTCAATTGGATTTTTTGAAAGATTAATTACACTTGTATTATCACACATGATAGAAACACATTTCAATAAGATATGATAATCAAGCAATTGTTGTTTGATCCAAAGCATCTGGGCACTACAACTACCGATGGCTATATATTTAGCCTCAGTAGTGGAAAGTGCCACTGAATGTTCTTTCTTGGAGGCCCAAGTTACCAAGCAACCTCCCAGAATTTGACACATGACACTTGTGTTTTTTAGATCAATTTTACATCTAGTATAATCCGCATCAGTATATGCAACTAATTCAAATGAGCAACCGATGGGATACCACAGGCCTAAGTCTATTGTGCTCACATGATAGCAAAAAATCCATTTAACAACCATTAAATGAGATTCTTTTGGACATGACTAAAATCAGGCACAAAGATCGACGCTGAACTAGATGTCTGGTCTGGAAGCAACAAGATATAATAAACATATGATCATGCCTCTATATAAGGTAGGGTCTATGGGTTTACCTTTTTCATCGCGCTTTCCATTTTAATTGATTATCACAAGGGGGTGGGAAGCGATTTTGATTTTTCAAACCCATACTTCTTGGGTAGCTGCTGGTGGTGTATTTGGTGACATAGGAACAATCCTTCCTTGAGTGTTTAACCTGTAGACCAAGAAAAAAAATTTAGCTCACCCATCAAGCTTATCTCGAACTCCCCTTGCATGAAATCTACAAATTGTTTATACAAATTGGAGTTAATTGAGCCAAAAATGATATCATCAACATAAAATTGAACCATAATGATATTTTTACCAAAAATTTTGGTGAAAAGTGTTTGGTCTACCTTACCTCATTTGTAATTCTTATCTAATAAGAAATTACTTAACCATTCATACCATTCCTATGGAGCTTGTTCAACCCATACAGTGCCTTCTATAGCTTGTACAAATGATATGGCTTGCTGCTGTCCTGAAAACCTGGGGTTGCTCTACATGCATCCTCTTTACTATATCCATTACAAATAGATTTTACATCCATTTGATACGTTTGAAATTTAATGGGGAAGCATAAAAGAGAAGAATGCTGACGGCTTCCAGCCTAGACACTGGTGTGAATGAGTCGAATCAATGCTCATTTCCTAGTATCTTTCTTGGCTACAAGTTGGGCCTTGTTCCTAACTACATTCTAGATTCATCCAACTATTTTTGAAAACCCAACAAGTTCCAATCATGAAATGATCCATAGGACATGGACATTGGAGTCCACACTTCATTCCTGCAGAATTGGTGCAACTCATCGTGCATAGCCACTATCCATGACTCATTCTCCAGTGCCCTCGTCCACATTCTTAGGCTCCACTTGAGTAATAAATGCATTTAAATCTGATCTACCACTTGCCTCAGTGAGGATCTAGTCCTCATACTATCTTCAAGATTTCCAATCATGTTGCTGGGAGGATGGTCCTTCATAAATCTCCATTCCTTTGAAAGTTCCAGGTCCTCTGGTGAGTTTTGTTGAAGTTCTTCAAGTGGTGGATCCTGAGTTTCCTCCATGGTATTTGAAGGGTCAAGTACATCTTCAATTGACCTTTTGCTTCTTGGGGAGAATTTTCTTTTGTGTTTTTTTCATTCCCTAGATCATTATGAGACAAGTCCAATATTGTTAGTTTCAAGTTAGATTCATCAAAAATGACTTGTGGAGTTTCATCAACTACAAGAGTTTGATTATTGAATACATAATAAGCTCTTGAGTTTATGGCATTGCCGAGGAAAATCCCCTTGTCACTTTTCTCATCAAACTTTCCCAAACTTGTTTTTCCTTTGTTCAAAATATGGCAAGTACACCCAAAAAATCTTAAATGTCAAATATTGGGTTTCTTACCTTTGAAAAGCTCACATGGGGTATTTTTAAGTATTGGTCTTACCATGATACGATTGATGATGTAGATGCTGTATTTACTGCTTCAACCAAAGTATTGTGGAAGACCATTTTCACTCAGCATAGTGCGTCCCATCTCTACCAAGGTTCTGTTCTTCCTCTCAACTACATTGTTCTACTCTGGTGTCCTTGGTGATGAGAATTGTTAAGTAAACCCTTGTTCATTACAGAAAGATTTAAAATTTGAATTTTCAAACTCTCCTCCATGATCACTTTATATTGTGGTGATGACAAATTTCTTGTCATGCTGCACTTTCTTGCATCACACTTGAAACTCCATCAAAGCATCATTTTTATTGGACAAAATAGTAAATCCATAAGATTTCTCAGCTAAACTAGATGTTCTGGTTGGGCCAAACAAATCTAGATAGATGAGTTCAAGAGGGCGTGTGCTACTAACAATATTGTTCTTTTTGAAAGATGCTCTTGTGTGTTTTCCTTAACACATGTCTCACATACTTTATCGAATTCAATTCCATTGTAGGCAAGCCACTTACAATGTCCATTCTATATAGTTTGAAAATTACTCCAAAACTAGCATGTCCCAAGCGGTGGTGCCATAACCATGCATTTTCTTTTTCATTGGCCACAAGACAAAGATTTTCTTATTTAACGAGATCCAAATCAACAATGTAGACATTATTAACTCTGAGGCCTAGAAATTTTACTTCATTGGAATCTTTACACTTTACTGAACAGTGAGA
Organism: Colocasia esculenta; assembly: GCA_014218235.1. Classification (NCBI taxonomy): domain Eukaryota; kingdom Viridiplantae; phylum Streptophyta; class Magnoliopsida; order Alismatales; family Araceae; genus Colocasia; species Colocasia esculenta. The sequence goes on along the minus strand of JACBKR010001422.1, from coordinate 22,803 downwards.
TTATGAAAGACAATTTTATACCCCTTGTCACAGAGTTGACTGATGCTAAGCAGATTATGATTTAACCCTTGGACGAGAAGTACATTTTCAATATGATTCCCAATATTACCTGTTCCAATGATTTTACCTTTGCCTTTACCTCCAAAGGTGACCTCACCTCCAGCTTTGTCCTACAGTTCTGTGAACTTGGACTCGTCTCTTGTCATACACCTTGAACACCTGCTATCTAGGTACCACTTTTCGCTTTGAGCTCCAAGACATACCTGCAAGAGAAACAAGTTCTAGTCAGACTTTGGTACTCATCCTCTTGGGTCCACTGGAGTTAGTCCATGATGGTAACAAGTCTTTTCTAATCCAAACACACTTGATATTTTGAGAATCTCTCTTAAGGGGGCATATGACATTAATGTGACCTTTACCACCACAATAAAAACATGTGGTTTTGGCCTTGAAAAAATAGCACGATGATGAGTGCATGCTTAACCTTTTGAGGATTGGGTTTCTTTGAACTGAAACATTGTTAGCATAAGAGAACTTTCCAGTTGCATGAACAAAAGAGGTTTTAGTTCTTGACTGAAACACTTTCTTCTTATTTGGCATGTATCCAAGGCCCTCCTTTCAAAAGTTCACATGAGTTGAGAGGACCTCATCCAATTTATCTTTTCCCTTCATTAATCTAGACACAACACTCTTTTGTTTGGAAACCTCTTTCTCAGGTGTGCTAACTCTAGATTTCAGTTCAGCATTTTTAGTTTTCAATTGAGAGTTTTTCTTTCAAGTTTAGGATTTTTATTAGTGACTTTTTCACCATTCATGCATTCAATTTCTTCTTGATAAAGACCTACTTTAGAAAGCAAGATTTCATTAGAGTCTCTCAAACTATCACATTCTTTTTCCAGATCAATGCATGCAGAATATGGAGTTTTATCATGAAGAAAAGATTCAATTTTGTTTTTTAACAATTGAATTTTTCATACGAAGAGGTATATGCAATTTTCCATTCATCTGAAGTGAAAAGATTCAGATTCGTCACTTACCTCTACAATTTCTTTGTCGTGAGCCATTAGACAAAGATTTTCAATCTTATCTCTAGATTTCGAGGACGAGTTGTCTGAATCCTCGTTGCTCCATTGGCTCACCATGGCTTTGAATTTTCTGAATTTATCCTGCTTGAGCTATTTCTGCAACTCAGGACAATCTCCGCGCATGTGCCCTGGTTTTTTTCACTGATAGCAGATGATGTCCTTTTCCTTGCTGTTCTCAGCTTTTTGAGAAAAAGGTTTTCTGCTTGGATTCTTGGAGTTGCTTGGGAACGACCTTCTTTTGTGAATAAAATTTTGCATTTTTCTAGTGAGCATTGCCAACTCCTCCTTGTCAACGTTAACATTGCTATCTTCGTTAGAGTTGCTCTCTTGACGGGTAGATGTGACCCTGAGAGCGATTCCTTCATTTTTCTTGACTTTTGATTGATTCCTTTTTATGTTTGGCTCATATGTCATCAGGGATCCAATTAGTTCCTCGAGTGAGAGGGTTGCCATGTTCTTGAAATCCTCTATAACAATTGCCTTGGTATGCCAAGCTGGAGGCAGTGACTTGATAACCTTTCTAATTAATTCAAAACAGGTGCAGTCCTTCCCAAGAGCCGTTAAGCATTAGTTATGGCAGTAAACCTTGCAAACATCTCAGAGATGGTTTCTTTTGGCTTCATCTGGAACATCTCATACTCAGACATTAGAATATTTTCCTTGGTCTCCTTGACCTCCTAGGTGCTTTCATTGATGAATTTCAGGTTCTCACATTTCTTTTGCGGCGCTGCACATGGAGACACATGAATACTCATTAGGGTGAATAGCGCACTGCATGATATTCATAGCACTATAATTAATCTTAGATTTTTTTAATCTGATCCTCCATCCACTTTCCTTCACCCTCTAGTAGTTCACAAGGACCCTGCTTACGACTTTCCAGATCTCATAGTCCTGAGCTCTGAGAAAGACATGCATCTTGTTTTTTCAGTAGGTGTAATTACTACTATCGAAATATGGTGGACATTGATCGAGTGGCCTTTAAATATAAATCCCTTGTCGGCCATTACACATACAAGATCACTTTTAAAATCAAGAGTCCTACTCTGATACCAATTGTAGTGCACGTGAGCAACGAACAACCAAGAGGGGAAGGGTGAATTGGTTGACTACCAAATAAAAAAAACATATTGAAGTGCACGTATGCAATGAACAACCAAGAGGTGAGGGGTGAATTGGTTGACTACCAAATAAAAATTTCTACTAATTTGATATGCCAAAACAAAATGGTCACCCACAGACGCATTACCAAAAGCAAACATACATAGAAGGAGGTAGAAGAAAAGGAAACACACCATAGTACGCAGTTGTTTAGGTGGCTCGGACACACAATGATTGTGCGCCTACGTCCACCCCTCACATACACGAGGTGGCAACACACTACTATGAACTTGGCTAGAGATACAAAGTACACCCACTTCACACACATAGAGAGACACACACACACGTCTCAACAACGACAAGAGCCTCACTATCAAAACCCTCACAAACATGCTCATAAACCATGAGCACAACTCTCTCACACACACAAAGTTAATTAGAAGAAGTTTGGAATACAATTCCTTAACCCAAGAACAGAAGAAAAAAATATGGAACTCGCGTAGTTCAGAAATCTCATGTTTTGTTGTGGTTGAAAAATGTCAGAGAAGAACACGGAAGATTGCACAGGCCTTCCTAGACATTGCACTATGGATGCACGATCTTCTAAACATCCAACACCTGAACCTCAGAACAACAACCCTTTAAGGAATCACCTGGAAAGTGCTCTGGTTCGCTGGTTCTTCCTTTGCCCTAGCCTGGATGCAAAACCTCGTTCTCCAACTATGTATATTATTTGCCACACATAAGAAAGCCTGCCTTCATATATCCACTTACCAAAGACTTAATCATGGTCGTGGATCTCAAAGAAATCTCTTCCTAATCCAAACTTGGAAAGATACCTATCCAAATATGGAAACTTTATTTCCATAATTGGTCGCCCGATTTCTCCAGGTCGGTCATCCAATTCTAGACTTAGCTTTACGACTGGTCTTCTTCTTCTTCTAAATTGATCATCCAATTTTGTCAAGTCAGTCAACCGACTTTCTGACTGTCCCAATGCAAAACAGCACTGGCTAGGTCAGTCGACGGAAATCCTCAAATCAGTCGTCTGATTTCCTACTTGGTCATCAATTGATTAGGCATTGTTCTTCAATCGATTGGCCTCTTATTCTTCAGTCGATTGGAGCTTGACTTCATCAATCGATTGGCTTGACTTCATCAATCGATTGGCTTCCCATAATCGGTCAATCGGTTTCTTCAGGTTGGCCGACTGATTTCCTATAAAAGTGCAAAATCAGGTTAGTTCAAATTCTAATAATGAAAAAGTTAACCACTCACCTTGGCCTCTATATGTGTACTCTAGACACCATGTAAATCTTATAAAGCACATTTGCACATATAATTTGGAACGTGGTTCAATGAATCATGAACTTCCTCAATAATCACACATATAGTATACATGGCCAATTGATTCAATAGGAATTCATTCTGTCAACTTCAAAACATCAAATATTCACATGGAGACAACAATCTCCCCCTTTTTTTTGTTGACAAAATAAATAACATTTGCACCAAAAAGATATAGATACATAAGAAGCAACATGGTGTTTGAACTTTAGAATATTCTCTTTTTTTATTGTTTTCATTTATATTCATCTTCTTTTTTTTCTGTTTTTACATAGGATGGGCTTAATGCACACTAACTTAGACACTTCTAACCTTACACATCCTATTATGCATCAAGCAAGCAACAAAAAAAAAAATCACACATAACTAATAGTAGACAGATAACTTCTCCCCCTCTGTATAGCAAAAAGGCGGGTGCGGGATAAGAAAGAACAAGACACTCCACAATAGAATGACTTGTGAAGGATCACTGAGGTGGAGGTTGATCCGGAAAAGCAAGGCTCTTAATATTAGAGTGATCTTGTGTGCGATGGCCAATCAGGGATTTGTGCCTGAAGGTCATTCCATCCACGTTCACCATACTTTGATGGCAACAATTACTCTTATTGGAAAAATTGTAAGCACGTCTTTCTCAAAGCTCAAAACTATGAGATCTGGAAAGTTGTAAGTAACGGTCTATACACGCTACCAGAGGATGAGGGAAAGTGGATAGAGGATAATATTAAAAATCCCAGATTAACTTTAGTTCTATGAATATAATGTAGTGTGATATTCATCCTGATGAATACTCTCGTGTCTCCATGTGCAACTCAGCGAAGGAGATGTGGGATAAGCTCAAGTTGATTTATGAAGTCACTTCAGAAGTCAAAGAGATCAAAGCAAATATTCTGGTCTATAAATATGAGATTTTCAAGATGAGCTCAATGGAGTCAGTTTCTGATATGTTCGCTAGGCTCTCTAAGATCACAAATGTGTTGGCCCTCTCGATATCGCAGCAAGTCTAACCTAGAGGGGGGGGGTGAATAGGAAATCTGAAAATTGAAACAAAAATCACCACTTGAAAATGTTTGGTTAGAATAAATAAACGTGTGCAATGGAAGTTAAGAGCGTGGAAGCAAGCACACAAGGGACACAAAGATTTATCCTGGTTCGGCCCTTTCAAATAGAAGCCCTATGTCTAGTCCCCAAGCAAACTCTTGGGATTTCACTAACCACCAAATAACCTTGGTCTTCCCTTAAACAAGGGGCATACAACACCAAGCACCCCAACTGGTCTTCTTCTCTTTCCCAGGCAAGAAAGCAGCCCACTATTTCACCTCAGCCAGGTTCTTATTTCACGAGCTCAGAAGTAACTCACTAGTATACATCCCAATAGGTCTTCCCATCAAACAAAGGGACCACTAGTATAGACCCCAGATGGTCACCACCAGGCGTAAGCTGGTCTTCCCTTCTAATCAAGGGGAATGCTTGCACAACAAGCCTTCTGTTTCAACTGAAGAAGAACACTTATGAACACAGAAGCAAGGACCTAAAGCCTCTAGATCAAGCTCAAGATACACAATGAAATGCTCGATCTGAGACTGAGCCTAAGAAAGAAAGAATATACAGTAAAAGACTCTTCTTAGGCTAAACCCCCCAGCTCTCTCTCTCTCTCAAATACACAAAGACACAGAGAGAGAGAATGAGGAAGAAGGAAGACGGCTTGAATGCTTCAACTTGAATGGGCTCGAGCTCTCTTCCATTCTACTTGAGTGTGTATGGAGTTGGATGCTCATTGGATGTACACTCCTTGAATGATCTTTAGGTTTTTCACTCTCTTGTTCTCTTTTGACTTTGCTTCATCCTTTTATGGAGTAGCTTGAAGAGGATCCGTTGAAGAATAGTCATTGCTCTTGTTTTTCTCTTCTTTTTTTTTCTCTCCTTCTCTTGAGTCTAACGACTTCCTTCTTGTGCCTACTGGCTATTGGAAAAAAGGAAGATGTTCTAGCTGATGCACACTTCCAAGGATGTCAGCAGCAGGTTCAAGATGTTGACTATGAGTAGAAGTAGACCTGCGGACATTAAATGCAAAGCAGATGATCAAACTCATGAAGTCTTTTGTCAGGTGTTTCATACCTCTTTTTGCCTTCTGTCTGTATTTCATGCAGATGGCTAGAAATATACTGTAGTGCTTTCTTTCGTTGGAGGATGGAAGAGATCCTAGGCAAAAAGATCTTCAGTCAGAGAAATAATAAAATAAGCATATGAAGTGCATTTGAATTATCATTGGTCGACAAATACATTTTGAAACATTTGAAATGTAGAGACAATCGATGTCTTAAGGTAATCGATGTTTAAGTTAAAAGACAATTGATGTTCAAATAGTGAATAATCGATATTTTAAAATAATCGATATAAGTAATAGATGTGAAAGCAATCGGTGTTTTAAGGCAATCGATGTTGCAATGCAGTCAATGTTGAGTGCATCGATGTTAAGATACAATCGATGTGAACGTATAATCAATGTTCATACAATCGATATTTTAAAATAATCGATATAAGTAATAGATGTGAAAGCAATCGGTGTTTTAAGACAATCGATGTTGCAATGCAGTCAATGTTTGAGTGCAATCGATGTTAAGATACAATCGATGTGAACGTATAATCAATGTTCATGCAATCGATATTTTATACAATCGATGTTTAAGTGTAATCAATGTTAGAGTGCAATCGATGTTTATGTAATCAATGTTTAAGTGTAATCAATATTCATGTAATCAATGTTTAAGTATAATCAATATTTGATTTATAACAACAATCGATGTTTAAGTGAAGCAGTCGATGTTATGAGGCAATCGATCTATAAAGAGGCAATCGAGTTTAAAGGGAATTGATGTCTAAGGTAATCGATATTTAAGACAATCAATGTTTGAACATAATAGATGTTTAAGTGAACTGTAATCGATGTGAGTTTGTATAGCAATCAATGTGATATTAAAACAGTAATCGATGTGCCACTTCGACTGTCTAAGAGTCGGAGTAGGACATTCATACAAAAACTACGAATATGACAAAGTGGCAGGCGATGAAAATTACAATAATTCTATTAAAAATGATATTGAAATATTAATGATATTTATGATAATTATGAGTTTTGTTGTCACCAAAATAAAAGGATATAATATAAAAGTGGTTCAACAAAATGGACTGAAGGCTCTTGGTAAGAACTACACGGACACAAAAATTGTCCCTAAAATTTTGAGATCCCTCCCACCGGCGTGGCACACTAAGGCCACGGTCATTAAACACTCCAAGAACCTATCAAGACTCACTGTGGAGGAGTTGGTTGGGAGTCCCATGGCTTATGAGATAAATTTGAAACAAGAGGAGGCCGAGTAACCCATGCCTAAGCAAAAGGATGTAGCACTCATGGAAAGGAAACCCAAGGCATACAACTTTAAAGAAAGAAGTGGCAAAGCTAGCTTGTAGTTTCAGAAAAATTCTGAGAAAGAAAAATCCATAATATGCAACACCTTCCAAGTATTACAAGAGTAAAAACAAGTAAGGAGAGTGTAACAAAAAGGAGTTATCTTCTATGAATTCCAAGGCATCAGTCACATGAAATCCGAATGCCCAGTATTTCTGAAAAGACAAAAAAAGGAGAAGAACCGAAAGAGTAAAGCCATGGTCGCCACGTAGAGCGACTCCGACTTGTCATCCTTCGAAGTTGAAGAGGTCAAAGAATCCAAAAAAGAGGAATGCACTCTTATGGCTATTGAGGATGAATCTCCTGAGGTAACCTCTAATCATGAATTATTTTCAATTGAGGAGATGGAATCAATGTACTCTACCTTGTATGGAAAATATAAGAAAGCAAAAATGGAAACTAAAGGACTGAAAATGAAAATAAAGAGTTTTTCATAATGAAACTCCATGCATGTCATGTCATGAATTCAAATTGAAATGTGAAAATCTTCATGATGAAAATGAGACTGTGCAAAGTAAAATTTTATTGTATGAAGAAGAAATGGAATGCATGACTCATGATAGTGGTTTTGCTGAAAAGTTAAACATGCTTGAAAAAGAAAATAACTCTTTGAAATATGAAAATGAATGCTTGAAAATTAAAGTTTTAGATTTTGAAAAGAATGATCTAAGTCATGAATCTATTGTTAAGAAATTGCATGAAATAATTGATGATTTGAAGTCTACTATTTAGACTCATGAAGGGGAAGAAAAAACATGATGAGGTGCTCAGTGCTAAAGTCAACACTAATAGACATGGTTTAAGCTACACCCCTGAAAATAAAAAGAACAAAGCCTTTGAGTCTAAAACAGTGACATCCTTTGTTCATGCTTCAAACATCTCAAGCACATCACAATCACATGCAAAGAAAATTGCTTATACTAAAAAACTAGTTCATGCTAAGAAACATGTGCAACCGAAGAAACCATCACATGCGAAAGGAAATAAGTATGTTCATCATCATGTCAGTCACATGCCACGTCCCATACAACACACTTCAAACACTACATGTTATTTGTGTAGTGGACATGGTCATATGAACTACACTTGTATCTTGAGGAAAAACATGCAGAAAATGAATTTGGTGTGGATTAGGAAGGATCTATTTCCTTCCCAGACTAACAATGATGGACCCAAAACTATTTGGATACCAAAAAAATCTGCTTGAGAATTGTAGTTGACGGTGTCTTGAAAAATTGTACTTGGAGCATTAATGTGAAATTTAAGATGTCATGATTGTTTAGTGAGTATCATGTACATTTCTGCTTTTGAGCTTTCAAGATAAGACATGAAAACTCCTACATATTCTCATTGTTTAGTTCAATTAGAATCTATCATTTAGCTTAATTGTTTACTTGTTTTAGATTTTTTATGAATATATAAAAAATGCAAAAAAAAGGAAAATGAAAAATAAAAAATAGAAAGTTTATTGCATGTTTGTGTTTGGAGATTTACTCCTTATATGCTTGCATGTACTTTATATGTAAAACACCCTCCTTGACTATTTCTATTTCCTAATATTCCTTTGCTATTTCTATTACATTGGCTTGAAACTTAGTGTGTTTTAATTCAATCACTAAGGGGGAGCAATTTGCATCAGTGCGTGCATACATTAAGAGGGAACTAAATAGTTATGTATTTAGCTTGATTCTCAAAATACATTTGAAATTAGGTCCAACACACTTATGCACTTGATTATGATTATTGGATATCACATTTATGATAGGTGAAAATTTTTCTTAACACTCTTGTAATGTTTAAAATCCACCCAAGCTGCAGTAACCCGTGAGGAAAAAGCTACATGTCCCAAATTGAAAGGGGAATTGAACTTAGTAATTGGGTCTTTCCACTGAACAAGTGAGAAATCTCACGTCAAATAATAATACTTTTTTCAAAATTGAAAGAAAAGAAAGAAACAAAAAAATTGACATCAATTGTTTTCAAATAATGAAAAAAAGATGAGTGATTACTTCCAAAAATCGAGGATCTATCATGCATGGGTAAGATTGAGAGTATTTGTTATTGTTAATAAGAATTTATATCTCTCATCATATGTGATGCCTATTAATCATATCTCACACATCACTTTTTATGGTTTTTAATTTTGAGTGTGTCTTGAGAACTTGATTAAATACATGGGCTATAATATGGTAATTCTTAGTGCATGCACTATGCCATCCTTTTTATAGTGATATCTTTATATATCCACTTTGTTCTTGAGCCAAATGCACTTCTTCACCCACTTTTTGATGCTGTAAAAAAGACAGTGAGAATATGTAAATTTTATATTTTAGTTTGGGGGATAGCTTGTTCAAAAGAAAAGGGAGAATAAAAAGTATCTTTGAAAGGGGGAGTGATCTTGCACTAATGTGAATGCTTACTTGCATACATGTAAAACAAATAAATAAATGGATCAACAAATTGGCATATGAAATCACATGTTGTAATTTGGGTGAAAAATCTACAAGTGTTTTGCCATCATCAAAAAAGGGGGAGATTGTTGTACTCTTTAGATTTTGATGATCACAAAAACACTAATTTAATCCATGATGATAAAATTACAAAAGACCAATTCTCATTCATGTTCATGACCCAAGTGTTTGAACTATTCATATTTGATTTGAGAGTCTAATTTATGTGTTAAGTGTGCAATAAAATATGTCAAAAGTCGCACATGAAGTGGACTTCACATAGACCTAGGCTTGGACAAAACAGAGATAGAAGACTGACTCAAATACTGCAAAACTGATAGAATCAGTCGGCCTATTTCTGGAAATCGGTCGACCAACCTAGCAAGTAACATTTTGTTCTGCGGAATAGTAAAATTGATCGACCGATTTTGCAAAATCGGTCGACCTAAATAAACAGTGTCAGCACATCAAAATACAAGTGTTTGAAATCAAATCACCGATTTGGTGAAGTGAGTCGATCGATTTCGGCGTTTCTCGATGCAAACTTTCCAAAAATGAGTCCTATAATGGTTGGACTCTTTCCAAACTTTGAAATACCTCTTGGGATTATAAATACAACTTATTCTTATCATTTAGGAGAGTTCTACATGCCCCTAAGAGTTTGTTCTCGTGCCCTAGAGTTTGGGAGGGGTTATGTTGCCCTAGAGAGAGCCAACAGATGTTCTGAACCTGTAGAAGACTGAAGAACGAGTCTTCATCATCCAGAAGCCTTCCAAGCAATCCAAGTGTTGAGCAACTATCCTTAAAATATTGTCAAATGTTTAATCATTATGTTTTTGCTATGACAAAATCTTTTAATATCTCCTAAATCAATTTATTGATTTATACTACAACTTATTTTATAATGTGACAAAGTAAAGGTATACATGAATGATACTATAATATTTTAGCCAAAACTTATGCACACACAAAATCAAAGTATCAACATTGTCACACATTTTTAAAGAAATTTCACTAAGTCCAACATATACTGTATACCATACTGACTCCTACTTTAGGAAAGTCGAAGACTCTGACTTTAGAAAAGTCGAAATATTGTACCAATTGATGAACAAATAGGTTGCACTACGACTTTTGATAAGTCGAAGTCTAACGGAACTCCGACTCTTGAAAAGTCGAAGTCCTGATACCGATTGCTTATCAGACGGCCTTTACTCTTACTCTTTAATAGTCGAAGTCAAACTTTACTCCGACTCCTGGAAATTCGAAGTCTTATATCTATTGCTTTAGTTTGCTTTGCACTCCGACTCCATGAAAGTCGACGTATGATATCGATTGATGAACAAACCAATACCACTTCGACTCTCAAGAAGTCAAAGTATGTTATTATTCAATGTCTCACTGCAACTTCTATATAATCGAAGTTCTGTATGCATCTATTGTCTTTGACTCCGACTTCTTGTAAGTCGAAGTATCATATATCAACTTCTGTGTACTTGTACTTAAATAATTTTTATGTATCTTACAGAACCCAATTAATCATAATCTTGATTATTTCAATGATTTTCGTAATTCCCTTGGAATCTCTTATGAATAAAAATGTCTTATCTAATCCTTGTGATTATTTCTCTGCTATCATAATTCAAATAGTTTTAGCGGGAAAATACTGCATTTAAATTTTACTCTCATTTAAATTGTTCTTTTGAAATTTGAAAGATTTATATACTTATTTTTTCTCTCACTGTCAGAAAGATAGTTCTATCCCTGTTCGACAGTTGGTCAAGAGTTTAATGCGATGGTAGGTATAAGCAGTATGGTTATCTGTTAGAGCTCACCTACCACATCCTCTTTCTGTCAAAACTCCATGACTTTTAGGAAAAGTCCTGTATTCCCCATACAACTATCTGTCTATCTTTAAATGCTCTGAACATTTGTCTATTTGAACTCGTTTATGTTTTATATATTTTTATCTCACCTACATCCAAAAGAATGGAGGCATCTGTGTTCTTTTCATGATCTTCCAGATATGCAGCCACCCACTAAAGCTTGCTATACTTTTAGTCATGGGTATGGAGTTTGCAGAACATTTAATGAAGCTATCTATAGAACCTTGAAACTATCTGCATAGCTTGAAGCCGTTGAGACCTCAAGAGCTGAAGAACTGATGGACAACTCAGAAAGACCATAGTATCATTACCCAAGATTCAAATGACTATCTTTTAAACGTTCAGTTTCAAATAGGAAGCTCAAGTCTTTGATGCTTATATATGGGAGCTGAAGTTTGAACAAAGACTTACACTAGAAGACACAACCATATTCACAACCTCACCTTCTACAGAAAAGAAAAGAGAAGAGCTCATGATCTAAAGAGAGCCTACTGTTCTCAAGCTTCGACTTCCCAGCGCTCTTGCTTTCTAGAAGTCTTTTCTCTAAGTGGCCTTCTGTAAATTGAGATTTTTTTTAGTCCACTATCTTGAATCAGAAAGAGCTAGAGCTTCAATTCTTACTTGTATCTCTTTATGATTTTTTTTGTTTGATCATTTTTTTGGGTAAAAACACAAGTGTTTTATTTTTGTAAAAGAAAACCAGTAGGGGGTTTGTTCCTTGCAGTGCCCCTCTTGTGAAGGGAAGACCTACTGGCGTAGGTGGTCTTTGTACCCCTTTGTAAAGGGTAGACTTGCTCGGGTGCAAGTGAGTTGTAATACCTCTTAGGTTGAGAGAAGACCAAGTGTTCTTGGCAGTTAGTAAAATCCCAAGAGGTTGCTTGGGGACTGGACGTAGGACTTCCATGTGGGAAGGGCCGAACCAGGATAAAATCCTTTGTGCACTTGTGTGATTGTTTCCGCCAAGTTTAACACTTGTTTCACACACTACACTAAGTACTAACGATTATATTTAGTGTTTCCTATTTTCAGATAATTTTTTAAGGCGCAAAGAAGTCCTATTAACCCCCCTCTAGGACATCTAAAGCTCCATCTCGATCCAACAAGTGGTATCAGAGTGATGTCTACTTAGAAAAATCGAGAGATTTGAGAAGAGATGGCAGCTGAAGCTCACAACTGCGAAGGTCAGTTAGTTACAAGGCCACCATTCTTTGATGGTGAAGATTACTAGTACTGGAAGATGAGAATGTAATGCTTCATCCAAGGCATAGATTTTGATATGTGGCAGGTAATTGAGCAAGATGACTTTACTATACTTGCTGATGGAACTTCTACATTATCTATAGCTGACAAAAGAACTATGTCCCTAAACTATAAAACCAAGAATTATCTGTGTTGTGCTTTATCCAAAAGATAATTTAACATATTATCTGCATGTAAAACTGCTAAAGAAATGTGGGATAAATTACAAGTAACTTATGAAGGTACTGATAAAGTTAAACAAACTAGAATAGATGTTCTTGTTCCCAATATGAACAATTCAAAATGCTACCTAATGAGAATATAACTCAAATGTCTAATAGATTCTCAAACATAGTAGTAGGATTAAGTTCACTAGGTAAAAATCTTACTAATGAAGAAATAGTAAAAACAATTCTAAAATCATTAACTCATACCTGGACCCCTAAAGTCACTGCTATTGAAGAAGCATATGATCTAATAGAACTTTCTATTGATAAATTAATTGGTTCTTTAATGGCTCATGAAATTAGCATGGAAAGATTTTTTGAATGCTCTTCGAAAAAGAAAATGCCAAATGCTTTGAAAGCTGTAGATTTATCTTCCTCTGAGGATTCAAAAGAGAAATCTAAAGACAGTGATGATGAAGCCATATGTCAAGAAAACTCCAAAAGATTCTTGCCAAGAAGAAGAAGTTTGGCTCGAAGAGATATTTCAAAAAGAAAAAGAAGAAAGAACCAACTTGCTATAAGTGCAATCAGCCTGGATTAAAGGTTAGAATGTCCTAAGTTCAAAAAGAAAGATCTAGCCAAAAATTTTGAGAAAAAGAAAGGTAAGCAAGAAAGTTTAAAAAGTACACTTTAAAAAGTACAAGAAGAAGACAATGGCCGCAGCTTGGGACAATGAGGAACCTACAAGTTCAGACTCTTCAAGATCAGAATCAGAAGAAGAGGAACAAGTCAATCTATCCCTCATGGTATGACTAGACCAGGGACGCCTGAGAGCATCCAAATGGTATTTGGATAGTGGGTGCTCAAGGCATATGACAGGTAACAGAAAGTTGTTTACAAGTTTTAGAGATGAGGTTGGTCAAGTCACTTATGGAGATAATGGAAAGGGCAAAGTGATAGGATGTGGAACAATAGGAACAAAAGAAAAGGATTTGATATAAGATGTTATGTATGTAGAAGGACTAAAGCATAACCTTATTAGCATCAGTCAGTTGTGTGACAAAAGTCACTTAGTAAAGTTTCAAAATGATAAGTGCATTATTCAAAAGGATGGAAAAATAGTTTTTGAAACACAAAGAGTCAAAAATTTGTATACTCTACAATTAGCAGAATTGAAAGAAGTCAACTTATGCCTTGCAATACTAAGAGTGAAGAGACTGATTTATGGCACAGAAGACTAGGACATGCAAGTACATTAGTGATCAAGAAATTAATCAAACATGATCTAGTTGAAGGTCTTCTGAAGCTTAAACTGAAGAAATCTAGAGTCTGTACAACCTGTGCAAAATGAAAGCAAACCAAGACATAATTTTAGTCCAAAACCTTAGTAACAACTTCCAAACCATTAAAACTTATTTACATGGACTTGTTTGGACCTATAAGAGTAGTAAGTCTTGGAGGAAAAGTTTATGGCTATGTAATTGTGGATGATTATTCAAGGTACACTTGGGTATCATTTTTAGAAGCCAAATCAGAAATTTTTTCAGCCTTTCTGAGGTTCAGTAGACTAGTATAGAAGAGCCAGAAGTTTCAAATAATCATTATTAGATCTGACCATGGTGGAGAATTAAAAAATGAACAGTTTGTTAAATTATGTGAAGAAAATGGTATAGAACATAATTTCTCTGTACCACGAACACCTCAACAAAATGGAGTAGCAGAAAGGAAGAACAGAACACTATTGGACATGGCCAGAACAATACTTATAGAATACAATCTACCAAGATATTTCTGGGCAGAAGCAGTCAATACAGCCTACTACATCATCAACAGATGTATGATTAGACCAATATTGAAGAAGACACCTTATGAGCTATACAAGGAGAAAAAGCCAAACGTCAGTCATCTTCGACCCTTTGGTTGTAAGTGTTTCATTTTGAATAATGGTAATGATAATTTAGGAAAATTAGATGCTAAAAGTGATGAAGATTTTCTACTAAGATATATCTCAAAACCTAGAGGATACAAAGTGTTTAACATAAGAACTTTAACTATAGAATAATCAGTTCATATTTTATTTGATAAAACTAACCCTTCTATTAAGAAAATAGAAGAAGACGTTGTTGAAGAACTGTGCAAGGATCTGGAACAGACTTCTCTTGAAGAAAAAGATGAAGATAAAGAAGATCCTCCACTAGAAGAACTGTAACAACAACAAGAAGCATAGGAAGCACTACCTAGAGAATTGAGGTATCACAGAGATCATCTAAGAGAAAATATTATAGGTGATCCTCAAGATAGGGTAAGAACAAAAAGTATGACAATTCCCTATGATTTTTCTGCATTTGTTTCTCAAATTGAGCCTAGGACAATCAATGATGCAGTGGCAGATGAATCTTGAATCCTAGCTATGCAAGAAGAACTTAACTAGTTCCAACGCAGCCAAGTCTGGACTCTTGTCCTTAGAGCTTCTGACCATACAGTTATTGGGACCAGATGGGTCTTCAGAAACAAAATGGATGAATAAGGAGTAATTACTAAGAACAAGGCTAGACTAGTAGCGCAAGGATATTCCCAAGAAGAAGGCATTGATTTCGATGAAACATAAGCTCTAGTTGCTAGATTAGAGACAATCAGAATCTTATTAGCATATATATGTTCTCTAAATATCAATTTATTTCAAATGGATGTTAAAAGTACTTTTCCAAACGGTTTCATAAAAGAAGAAGTTTATGTTGAGCAACCTCCTACACTACAAGAAAAAGCGATTTTACCGACGGATATTTCCGACGGAATTATTCCGTCGGTAGTTTCGATGGAATTATTCCGTCGGAACTATCCGTCGGTAATACCGACTGATGAATATCCGCTGGAACATTCTGTCGGTACGTCTATATTACCGACGGTTTTCCGACATAATAATTCTGTCAGAAATTTCACAATTTCCCTCCCCGCCACCCCTGCGAAACCACTCTCTCTCTCTCTCTCTCTCTCTCTCGCTGCCTGCAGCGCCCACCGGCCGTCCCGACCCCGGTCGTCGAGACCCCGGCCCGCCGCCGCCCCAGCTTCCCGTGCCGCCGGATCGAGAGGTGTGTACTCCTCTCCCTTCCCGTCCTGGCGAAACCCCATCCCCTCTCCCACTCCCATTGCCAGCCTCCTCCCCACCCCCGTGACGCCACCCCCTCCTCTCACCCCCACTGCTCCCGACCTCTGTCGCTCCCTCTCCCCCACTTCCTGTGCAAGGACCCCCCCACCCCACAACTCCCCTCTCATCCCCGACCCGACGCCCCACCTCTGCTGCCTCCTCCCCCTCCTGGCGCGCGCCCCTCCCCCTCTTGCCGGCACCCCTCCCCCTCCCATCCCTACACCCCACCGCCACCCCTCCCCCTCCATCCCTACACCCCACCGCCACCCCCTCCCCCTCCAGCGGGCGCCCCCCTCCCCTCTTGCGGGCACCCCCCTCCCCCTCCATCCCTTCTGCACCCCACGCCACCCCCCTCCCCTCCTGCGGGCGACCCACTCCCCATCCCCTCTTGCCGGCACCCCCCTCCCCCTCCCATCCCTTCTGTAGTACCCCACCGCCACCCCCTCCCCGTGCTCACTAGCAAAGGTGGGTTTGTAGGGGTGGGGGTGTGAGAAGTGCTTTTTTTTCACACAAAAAAAAACTCCTCTCACATGACTGAGTTCTTGAGAGGATTTTCTTGTGATGTGGAGGCGGGAGAGGGTGTTAATCTCCTGCGTGAAAATTGCGAAAGTGATGTTGTAACTAAAGTTTGTTGTGTCTTACTATGTCAGGCCGTCTATTAGTCTTGACACGATCGTTATGATATGGTAAAATTAGTTCATTGATTTCTCTTATAAGCCGAGTAATTCTTCTAAAGATTATCTTTAGACACTCAATAGATCAAAATTCAAAATCAATTGACTGATAAAGTCTAAAATCGGTCAATTGATTTCTTTTTATTGGTCGACCGATTTTTATTAAAGTGACGTCCAGATCTCATGATCTCTTTAGTCTTTAAAGAGAGACAAAAATCGATCGACCGACTTGAGATTTTCGATCGATTGATCGATCGGTACCGTACTATGTCATGAAGAATATGACACGATCGATCCGTGCGGCACGATTAATTTTTTCTTTTTTATATACCTAAAATAAATTTGGATCATGTAATTTTTGCAGAAAGAATTATTTGGTAGCTTTCATGGTAAATCATTATATGTGATTGATTTTGATGAATTAACTAAATTCCTTGCACATGTTCGTTCCTGTGTGGGACTAATTTTTTTATGGGGGAGATTGGCTGAGGGACTTAGAAGTTTTCATTTTCTTGTGTAAGACAAGATAAAAGATGCTCTAGGCACATGTGTACTTCAAAAGTGATCCCCATCTAACATCTTCCAATAAATATTTGTATTATTTCTATCAATCAAGATAGATCAGGCTATATATTAGAATATGTAATCATATATTGTAGTATCTTATCTAATATAACCATGGCAAGTGAGCCCAATGCTAAACCGAAAAAAAAAAACATAGAATAGAAGTTGTACATTATTTTATATTAATATCAAAACATAGTATATGTTGTATGAGGAAGAGCGAACCTCTCCGGACTAATCTACGTTGAAAATCAATATGAATTATTCGATGATAAGTTTGATATATCATAAATATGAGACCATTCATAGATATATAGAGCTAGGAGAGATAACTAGACCATAAAGGTAGATAATATAGAACTTCTAATTTAAAATAATAAACAATACAAAAATTGCTTAATTTTTGTCAAGCTAGAAAATGTCCTGCACTCAAGGATAAGAGACTGAAAATATGAAATGTTTTAATATTTGTGATTATATCAGCATATGTAAACAAAATATCTTTTTCCAAAAAATATAGAATCTTTCACCTTAGATAATGAAAATAAAATATAAGTTCTTCATGTTTTTTTTTAATGCAACAGCGTGTAATATACTTTGTATGAATGTCAGAATATAAAGTAGAATCAGATAGATTCTAGAAGCAATTTTTCCTAAAAGTAAGAGTGGACTAGAACTAAAAGTGAGAAATCTAAAAATTGAAAGTAATTAAAATTAACTTTAAATTGATATGTATGGAAGTTTCTATATATAGTAAAACACTTAAGATATCTTAAGTGGAGGTAAAACTAGATTGGCCCACTACACCATATTCACTTGAAAGCATAGTGTCGAGCTCAGTCATCGCCCAACATTAAAGCGGCAGTCCATGAAGAAGAATGGACGTACACTACAAGAAAAAGCGGAAATAGCGACCGACATGTTCGGTCGCTATTTGGTCTTTGTTCGGCGCTGTACCATCGGCGACCGACTAACCACCGAAATGCGACCGATCAAATCGGTCGTTATATATCGGTCGCTATACAGTGACCGATTATTATCGGTCGCAAAATCTGTCTCTGATAGCGACCGAAATATATCGGTCGCAAGTTTCATCGCAAATAGAGACCGCCATTTTCGGTCGCAGGGTGGTCGCCCACAGCGACGATAGTTGGTCGCTGTTACGGTCGCTAACAGCGACCGATATTTATGGTCGCTATGGCGGTCGCTAATTTAGAGACCGACTTAGCGACCAAATATTATCCGTCGCTATCGGTGAAGCGACCAATTTTAGCGACCGATCAGCGTCGGCATTCTATCGGTCGCTATTCGGTCGCTAATTTGACAATATTTTTTTTTTTAGAAATTTACATAAACAACAATAAATCACCTGATAAATAACAATACCACAAACCACAATAATCAACTACATAAATCACAATCTCCACAAAGTTCAAATCATCACATAAAATATAAACACACAAACTAATCATACATCCATAACAAACCTCAAATTCATCACATAAAATACAAACACACAAACATCATACATCCATAATAAAATGACAACATGCACATACTAAAGTGAAATCACAAATCCTCCGCATATGTGTCATCCTCATCCTGGTCGTCGTCTCGTCCAACATCTCGCGACGGATAATCCTGCATATTATTTAAAAAAATTAAAATTAAGTACTTAATAAAGAAATCAATTATTCTTGAAAATTAAAAGCAAGATATTTTTCATTTAACTGAAATTGACGAATGATAGTTTTAAACGTTTTGCTCAATCGGAAGTCCAATTTACAGTCCAATTTGAACTCCGTCAGTTTTTACGTGTTACTTTCACCCCCCATGTCGTGTTTAAACAATCGATAGATTGATTGGACATTTCTTTTCAATTTCGGACTCTCAAACCCAAGTTCATAGATTTGAAACTAAAGTAGTTAAGAAAATACAAAATTATTTGTCCATGCCATATCGGGAGTCCAATTTGGACTCCATCAGTTTCTACAAGTCATTCTCACCTTTCCGGTCGTGTTGGAGTCATTGACAATTAATCGGACCACTATTTTTATATTTTTGACCCCCTTAAACCCGATTAAATTAGTTCTTCTTAAGAAATGTAAATTTGTGCATGAAGTTCAAATTTGGAGTCCAATTTGAACTCTGTCAATTTCTACAGGGACTTTCACCTCCCATGTCGTGTTGGAACAATCGATAGATTGATTTGACCTCTATTTTCAATTTCGGACCCTCAAAACCAAGTTCATAGATTTGAAACTAAACTAGTTAAGAAAATACAAATTGTTTTCCAAGCCATATCGGGAGTCTAATTTGAACTCCGTCAGTTTCTACAAGTCACTCTCACCTTCCCGATCGTGTTGGAGTCATTGACAAATTAATCGGATCTATTTTTTTTATTTTTGACCCTATTAAACCCGATTAAATTAGTTCTTCTTAAGAAATGTAAATTTGAGCATGAAGTTCAAATTTGGAGTCCAATTTGAACTCTGTTAGTTTCTACGGGTACTTTCACCGCCCATGTCGTGTTGGAACAATCGATAGATTGATTAGACTTTTCTTTTCAATTTTGGACCCTCAAAACCAAGTTCATAGAGTTAAGAAAGTGATATTTTTCCTCCTCAATCTAAATCTTATATTTTGTAAGATGATATTTAGAGTTAACAAATAGAAAATCAATAAAATAAAATACTTACCGGAGGCTGCTGTGCAGGAGGTGCAGGAGGTGCTCTATTACCAGGAATTCCCAATTCTACGAGCATCTGGGAGACGGTCTGAGAGACGATGGTTGAGATATTCTGAGAGACGGTCTCGTTGACGATCGCCCTAAACATATCTAGAGTCATGGTGGGGCCGGCACTGGAAGAAACACCTGGGGCTGCTAGTGTGGTAAATGGAGAGGTCGCATGTGAGACCGAACTCGAGCATGATGATATCACCTTGGTCATGCCCAAGCTATGTCCAAAACCAAGACATGGCCTTTCTTGGGGTGTCCAGATGCTGCAACCCAAATGTCAGGATCCAACTCTGGACGCTGACTGTCATCCCCGTACCTCTCATCCATTCCTCTACTATATGACTCCTGCAAAAAATAAAACAAATAAAACAAAATTCTACGTTAACCACAATAAATGAAAACTATTAGTGTATACACTTACGCTACCTCCGAGCTTTCTCACTAATGTAATCATTTGTCCCTTTCTTCTTATGAGTTCATCAAAAAGCTCTTGAAATTGAGGTGGCGCTTGAGCTGTACTTCTGTTATTCAAATAAATCACAGTTTTATTGATTATAAAAAAAATTCACAAATGTAGAAGTATACTTACCAATCTCGCTATATGCGTTGCAAAGGAGACAGAGCCACTCGTGTGTACATTCGCTTCAGGATGCACTGCTCTGTTTTGCTTTGCTTTGCTTGAATTTTCATTCCATATATTTTTCCCTCAATTTGTATCACGCAACGAGCAATGTTTGTTGGACCATAACCATCTGGAAATCTCAATTGTTTTAGCCAAAAGCATACTTCTTTAATCTGTGCAGCTCCAAGGGCGTAAATGCTTTCGGTTTAACTGTTGTACCATTTCTATCAAGAAGTTCCAGTTCTGGACGTTTACAATGTATTTCAAGTCTAAACGAGCATTCACATTGTTCTTTGTTTTGCCTTTTATGTCCATAATGGTGTTGAACACATTATCAAAGACATTCTTCTAACATGCATGACGTCGAGGTTATGTCGTATAAGAAGAGTTGACCAATAAGGCAATTCCCAGAAGATACTTTTTTTGACCCAGTTGTGATCCTTCCCAAATCCAGGGAGATGTCTTGTGCTGCTCGACAATTGTGTTATATCTGGTAAGTTCTGTACCCTTGCTGCTAAATGTGGACCAGACAACCGTTCAAAATCAGCTTCTTCCAATTCAATTTTGTTCTTTAAGAATGCATCTTTTTGCCTTCTAAACGGATGGTCCCTTGGTAGAAATTGTCGATGACAATCAAACCAGCATGACTTGCCACCATGCTTAAGTACAATGATTTGGAACTGTCCATACAGTAAGGACATGCTAGTTTTCCATGGGTGCTCCATCCAGATAACATTCCATATGCAGGAAAGTCATTATTGTCCACATCAATGCAGCCTTCAGTGAAATTTTGCTTTCTGGATGCATCATAAGTAGTAACCCCATCGGTCCATAACAATTTCAACTCATCAATCAACGGCCTGAGATATATGTCTAGTTTTTTTCCAGGATTTTTGGACCAGGGATCAATAATGATAGAAATAAATGCTCTCGTTTCATGCACATATTTGGCGGAAGATTGTATGGTGTCACGAAAACTGGCCAGCAAGAGTAGAAGTCACTGAACCTCCAAATGGATTGAATCCATCAGTACATAAACCCAGTCTTACATTACGCGACTCTTTGAGAAAGTAGGGTGAGCACAGTTAAAGTGACTCCAAGCTTCGGCATCTGCAGGATGAGTGATAACATTATGTTGTCGACGTACATGTGAAATCAGATTTCAAGTTCAATAATTGTGACACCGCAGACAGTCGAGAGTGATTTTGACATCCATTCCACAATGGCTCACAGTCTTTGAGTAGCTGATAAAATCTTTCAGCTGTCTTGTTTGGCGGTTCTTCATCGTGTACATGCTCCTCATGAACATGAATCCTGGACCAGCAGCATCTATGACCATATCAACATATGAACTTCCACTTCCAACATTGTAGGCTCGGCAGGCTGGAAGGACCACAATGTTTCACCATGACATATCCAGTTTGCATAATCTTTAACAAACCCCTTTCTGTATAAATGACGTTGTACATCCCATGTTGTCACCACTTCAAATTCTTACAGACTTCACAAGGACATCGGATACGACCCTCACAATCTACAGCTTCAATAGGATTTCTCAAAGCAAACTGAATGAATCTCTCAACTCCATTTTTAAATTCCGTAGACACCACCTGATCAACTACTCTACGGTACATCCATGAACTATCTTCCGACATTTTCCCTGTGCGAATGAAATGTAACACACAAAACTTTAACATGTCTAACAAAATAAAAAGTCCAACCCTTTCCTCACATCGTCCATCTCTGCCATTTTAAATAGGAAGGAAATATCTTTAGATTTTCACTTTTTAACCCATCTGTGAAGGTTTGATCGCACGATTAATTATTATATGTGTTGTGTTATTTGCTAAAAATTTCGGCAGCATCTCCCCACACCTCTCTGATATACCACAAAATATTATTGATAAGAAATTTTCTTAAACACTTACTAATAAGTGGTTAAGAAAATAATCAAAATCAATAAAGGTATATCAGAGAGGAGTGAGAAGACGCAACCAAAATTTTAACAAACAACACAAACACATATAGTAATTACCCACCTAAGTGCGATCAAACATTCACAGACTGTCCAAACGGGACAATTCAAGACTTGAGTTAGATATACACGTTCTCATCATTCAAATGAGAACGTGCACATCAATCCCAAAGTCTTGAACGGGTAGGTTGATTGACCGGGCTTAACACGCTCTCCTAAGATGCGTGCAATGTTAGGTTGCACCCACGCATCTCAGCTCACATACAACACCCAACTAATTATTATTGACAAGATAATAACACATTCTTAAAACATAGCAGTAACATGTGAAATGGCAATACA
>JACBKR010001421.1:0-51513 GCA_014218235.1 Colocasia esculenta | reverse complement strand
ACGCCGAACCGTGGCTTGTTCCCACGACAAGCCCAGCAAGCACAAGGCACGCACGGACCCTCGAGAGGGCCGTTGGCCAACCAACGCACGCACGAGCAAGCCAGAACCTCGGAACACCACCAATCAGTATGGAAAACATCACTCTGCTAATAATCAATTGACCACCAGAGAATCGATTATTAGACAGACACGAGCTTCCTGGCACCGCTGCCAAGACAAGGCCACGAAGGTGTCACCTTCGGTCACTGAACGCAGTGAGGTAACCTACCGCGTTCCTCACCAGAGGTCTAAGGGAAAGCCTGACCTGGGGCACACACTGAGACACTAAACGGGGTCACGGAAACAACCCGAGGAAACACAGGTATTGTTGCGTCCCCCTAGGCCATCGCGATATGATCGTGACGAGGAAGGGTACCGCGATAGCAACCCTATCGCGACAGGAAAAGCGTCGCGACAGCAAACCTGTCGTGATAGGAAATGTGTCGCGACAACGATCTTATCGCGACAGGAAAATGCGTCGCGATATGGTCATGAGACCGGGCAGATGCCCTCTGGTGTCACGATGGGCACCGTAGTCGCGACCCAGCACAGAAGAAGACCCACGGGATGCTCCATCCCAGGGCCACCCACAAGCCACAAACACATTGTCACGTCCCAAGAATTACGCATCGATATTAACAATGCAGAAATAATTCGAGTGATATCCCGAGACATGAACAGTCGGCAAATAAGCCTCTAGCTGCACGCACTAAATATAACAACATACATCATCATAGGGCCCAAATATGAACTCAACTAATCTTGTATTCAAATCTCAACTATGTATTCCAAATAGAAACTAATACAGGACTAAGACTCAATAAAAAGGAAAAGTACATTTTATTCCTCACTTCCTACTACATGAATCTATCACTCAAAGCAAACTACTATAACTAGACTCGTAGTTGGGATGCTCATCACTTGGACGCATTCCCATCCTCCACTTACTCCTCCTCTGAACTTCATAGTCACCTAGATTGGTAAAAGTAGGGATGAGCAAACTAGCCCAGGATTTATATCTCAATGTTGCGGGCAATGATATAAGTGATTAGCAGTTTAGAACTAGGTAAGCACGATGATTGTCATGATAGAATGTACGAATAAAACTCATTAAAACATGATACATGAAACGAGCTAGAGAGAGAGAGTGATCATGATAGAACGAGATCTAGAATGATATAACGAGATGGAACTAGCAATAGATCACTTGTACAGCACGCAAGATTTCACTTGATGTCAATAGCTTTCAAGAACACAAGATATCACTAATTGCAATAAATGCAGGATGGCCATATCACGTAAGCAAGCAAGCAAGAATGTACGAGCACGATCAAGTAACACTAATCGGAACGTAGACACTAATGTACACCAGAAAAAACATCCATCAAAAATGTACACCAGGACACGTGTATGTGGGTATTGTATCTATCATTCAACAAGCAAGCAAGACTCCCAGCGCAGATGCAATGCCAGTAATCATTATACCCATGGTTAACAGTATATTTATGACTCTCCATCATTGGGGCTAGACTGGAGCCCTTGGACACTCGCCAGGCTCGGCAGCATCTCATTTCAATTTTTTAATGTAGATACCCACAGTCATAATAATGGCCAATGAGAGTTTCAATAGTAAGCATGTGTAATGTCATATTCATGATGATGATGAGAACATGTAATAAGTAATTGAACATGATTTCATGATAACAATGGTCAAGAGTTAAGTCGACAGCATAACAACACAATTTATACTTTAGTTCATTCTTTACATTAATGGCTTTAGCCTAGATTGTAAATCACACTCACGAGAACAAGATAAGAGAGGAAGTGCACGCTAACTTAGGGTACTTCAATGGTACAACCTGCTCGTCGGCCATCTGGGAATCCATGGTCAGAGGAGACTTACGAAGGCCTTGGAGAAAAGGTCGCTAGTCTTATCGATTCGGAATGACCGATAGAGAGCTTCTAAATTCCCAAGAAAGGGCTGCCTAGAAGTGCAAGTGGGTAGTGATGTACGCGTGTCAATTCACAAACCATCGGTTTTAAACTCGCGGAAAGCACGTAACAAATGACATGCAATGAACAATGCATTTAACTACACATGGGTTGCAAGATTTAAGATAACTATTATCATTTAAACATGGTAAAACAGTAGGAGGATTAAATCACAAGTTGCATGAATGATCACGTCATTAAGAAAGCAATTGAATAGTATTCGTGTAATTAAAGCTTTTAAATGGGTTAGACACTTTTAAGCCATTAAAATATATCACGTAATGATCAGACCCAAGACATGAGAATTACAACTAACTATCATGTTAAACAGACCTCGGGTATGCCTTAAAATAGGCGTCCAACACAGAGGACGCACTTAAAAATGTAGTGCACAGCGAAAGCAGGCGATACTGTAAGGATACTAATCGCGTCCACACAGGTGCCGCCTTCATGCATGAATCGCATTGGGGGACAGGGAACGCGTCTACAGAAAACCATTAAAAAAAACGTGGGTGGGAAAACCCTCTGAATGCGTCGAGGAAGGACGCCGCGGTTTAGAGTGGCCCGGACTCCCAGGCGGCACGCAGACCCACGTGGGGCGTGGACTAGTCAAGGCCTAAATCACGTCCAAGTTTGCGGACGCTTTTAGGGGACCCTTGAATCGCGTCCACCTGTCTGGACGCAGTTCACGGTTCATCCCCAAAACGCCGGAAAACACTTCTCTCAGGGGGGTTCGAGCATGCATCGCTATATCTCCTAAACTAGGGATTTTCGGACAAAAGTCTCAACATGAAAGTTGTTGGCAACATGGAATAGGTGCGAACTATGATTTTTAAATAATTTTACACGGTCTCAAGATGTGTGATAAATCGAGTTGAACATGAAAAGTCTTAGACATGCCCGACTTTGGCAAAACACCTATAATTCAAAATCTACTCATTGCAATTCGATGAATTTGGTGGGAAACGAAAGTTAACTTGATGCTCTACACATTGGTATAGGATATGTGAAGGTTTGGCCCAAGGAAAACCTACCTTCTGGGATGAAGAGTCCCATTTTTCCAGAAAATCCGCGTTCAGACCACTGGAGGAGAACGCTTACTGCACCCGATCTAATGATTGAAAAATAGTGAAACTGGTGGAGTTAAGAACTAGACCCGACCCTCTTTCCAGGGGTATAAGCCTTGCAAGGTTTGGTAGGGTTTGACCTACCGTTGGGCGACTTCAAGATGACTATCTGTGCTGGTCGCAACAGACGCAACGGGGAAGAAGAACGGCTTGGTATGGGCGATCTCCTGCTCCCCAGCCGCCAACAACTCCACCACACGACCCCATCAAGATGTAAACTCATCCCCAAGGGTTTGGGTGAAGAGTATTTAAGCTACCATGGTGTTTAGGAGTCCTATTTTGACAAGGAAAGCCAAGTTGCAGTTTTGGCTTATTAGTTTCCTAATTTGAGGATTTCTTCCTCCATTAGAGTGTGTGAGGGTTTAGGAAACCTCCCACCATAGTTAAGCACGAATTGGGTTGCCAAGAATGCAAGATCTCTTCCTAATTCAACTCTAATTACCTCTTTCTAATTTCAGCTTATTTAAGCTACGAATTTCCATGCATTTTCTTGATTTTTTTGATTTTTGGGTCAAATGATGTCCATTAGCCCAATTATGATATTGGGTCATTAATATATAATGTTAGAAGTCTCTCCAACATTTTTATTTAATTTATGGTTGCGTCATATTACCGTGTTAACGGTTTTCCGACTTGTTTCCTAATTTGAATAATCGGTCACAATAACTCTTAAACCTAGCCAAAATGATTTTTATTGACCCAAATTCTTGATGCATCATTAGAGGATATTATTTTAAGTCCATTATGATTTTTATTTAATTTCTAATTCATCCAAGTACGTGTGATAATGATTTTTCGACTTATTCATGAATTTAAATAATAAGTCGCGAAACACTTTAAAATTGGCTAATCCGATTTTTTCTTCATAATTTTCTTTGTGAAACATTTAGTAATAATGTTGGGGTCGATTTATAATTTTTATGGAATTTCCGATATATTTAGCACATACGATAGAGGTACGTATCTTTTAAATACTCTTATATTATGAAAATTATTTATTTCCATTTATTTAAATTTTTATGTAATTAAATTTCGGGGTGCTACACCCTCCCCCACTTAAGAGAATTTGGTCCCCAAATTCATAGATCATTAATTGGCTTTGATAGTTATGACCCTTGAGGTCGTTTGGATTTAATTCTTCTAACTTGTTTCAACATCGTGGAGGTTAGTCCAACACCTACACCTATGGCCACCCGTACTATTCATTGGTTCCTTCCACTTCTGTTTTCCTTCACGGTTGTTATAACTCCATCTTACTTCACTAGATGAACTATGGTATAATTACTAGATTATCCCTTTCTAATTTCTCCTTAATGATCTCCCCCACTTAGAAATGTACTAATAAGAAAAACATCATAAAATCAGTCCAGGGGTTTAACAATCATACCTCCTTCCGGGAGCTCCACTTGCATCATTGCATTCACACGTCCTTGAGGCTTTACCACTCCTTGATTCCTTCCAGCTTGGTCTTTTAGCATGAGATAGTTCGGTATACGATGTTCATGACTCCCACATTGCAGACAAGCCCCGGCCTTCTTCCAGCACTTGTCCTCTTGGTGCCCAGGCTTGTTGCAAAATTTACAATACTCCACCGTCGTTGTTTCTTTACTTTGATCTTTTTCTCCATGCCATAGTCCTTCCAGTGGTTGGCCTTTTGTTGTTGTTGTAGTTGTTGTTATTGGGGAAAGTTTTAATTGTATCGACTGCTCCCCTTTTTATAAAGGTCGGCTTTGAGATGTCTTTCCCCTTTATGCCTTCCACCTTAGCCATAGTGTCTTCTACCAGTTAAGCTCTTTGGACCATCTCAGTGTAGGTTTGGATGTTGTGTGGTCCGAGCTTTTCAATGAACATGGGCCTGAGCCCGTCCATGAAACGGTTTGCCTTCAGTCTTTCAGTTCCCACCAGGTGTGGGGCATACACAGCCAGACGCGCGAACTGAGCCTCATACTCAGCCACAGACATTCTTCCATTTTAGTGAGGCAAACTCCACCGCTTTCTTCTCCTTCACTCTTCCGAGAAGTATTTCTCCGGAATATCTCCAGGAATCCAGCCCACCCAGTTCGCAACATTAGGCAGGTGGGCCGATGTGGCCTTCCACCATGCTCGGGCATCCCTAGTGAATTGAAAAGTGGCCAGTACCACCTTCTCCCTATTAGTGCATTGCATGACTTGGAAGATCCTTTCTATCTCCTCCTGTCAGTTCTCTGCTTCGTCCAGATCAGGGGATCCAGAGAAGCGAGGGGGGTTCAAACTCCTAAAGTTGCGGTGTAAATCACCCGCTCCATTCCTAGCAGCAGCAGCAGCCTGATTTCCAGCATGAACCATATTTGTAAAGCCTGAGTCAATCTAGTCACAGTTTCTTGCATAGCTTGCCACTGGTTGCGAGCCATTGCAGTTGAGTGTAAGAGTTATGAAGGTTCCTGAGAAAATGATGGAAACCAATTAATGTCTCTAGATACATTATCAGAGTTAATGGGTAGGAGTGTTTTTTTCATTCTACATATTCCCAGTCTACCCATTCTCACCAGGTACTATATTTAATTTCCATGACCTAGGTTCCATAGGCATCTCCTAATCCTGAGACATATCTCCTATTTGGTATTCTAGGCTCTGATACCACTAAACTGTCACGTCCGAGAATTACGCAGCAGATATTAACAATGCGGAAATAATTCGAGTCGATATCGCGAGACGTGAACAGTCGGCAAATAAGCCTCTAGCTAGCACGCACTAAATATATAACAACATACATCATCATAGGGCCCAAATATTGAACTCAACTAATCTTGTATTCTAATCTCAACTCATTGTATTCCAAATAGAAACTAATACAGGACTAAGACTCAATAAAAAAGAAAAAGACATTTTATTCCTCACTTCCTACTACATGAATCTATCACTCAAAGCAAACTACTATAACTAGACTCGTAGTTGGACGCTCATCACTCGGACGCATTCCCTCCTCGACTTGCTCCTCCTCTGAACTTCATAGTCACCTACATTGGGTAAAAGTAGGGATGAGCAAACTTGCCCAGTAGGATTTATATCTCAATGTGCGGGCAATGATATAAGTGATTAGTAGTTTAGAACTAGGTAAGCACGATGATGTCATGATATGCATGTACGAATAAAACTCATTAAAACATGATACATGAAACGAGCTAGAGAGAGAGAGTGATCATGATAGAACGAGATCTAGAATGATATAACGAGACAGAACTAGCAATAGATCACTTTGTACAAGCACGCAAGATTTCACTTGATGTCAATAGCTTTCAAGAACGCAAGATATCACTAATTGCAATAAATGCAGGATGGCCATATCACGCAAGCAAGCAAGCAAGAATGTACGAGCACGATCAAGTAACACTAATCAGGCACGTAGACACTAATGTACACAAGAAAAGATCCATCAAGAATGTACACCAGAACACGTGTATGTGGTTATTATATCCATCATTCAACAAGCAAGCAAATTCTCAGCGCAGAGAGCAACGCCAGTAATCATTATAACCCATGGTTAACAGTATATTATGACTCTCCATCATTGGGGCTAGACTGGAGCCCTTGGACACTCACCGTGCCCGGTTAGCATCTCATTTAATTTTAAATGTATTACCACAGTCATTAACAATGGCCAATGAGAGTTTCAATAAGTAAGCATGTGTAATGTCATGTTCATGATGATGGTGAGAACATGTAATAAGTAATTGAACATGATTTCATGATAACAATGGTCAAGAGTAAAGTTCGGCAGCATAACGACGTAATTTATACTTTAGTTCATTCTTTATATAATGGCTTTAGTGTAGATTGTAAATCACCTCACGAGAACAAGATAATAGAGGAAGTGCACGCTAAC
This sequence comes from Colocasia esculenta, assembly GCA_014218235.1. Taxonomy (NCBI): domain Eukaryota; kingdom Viridiplantae; phylum Streptophyta; class Magnoliopsida; order Alismatales; family Araceae; genus Colocasia; species Colocasia esculenta. The sequence goes on along the minus strand of JACBKR010001421.1, from coordinate 44,493 downwards.
TTCTGGGTACTTCAATGGTACAACCTGCTCGTCGGCCATGTGGGAATCCATGGTCAGAGGAGACTTACAGAGACCTTGGAGAAAAGGTCGCTAGTCTAATCGATTCGGAATGACCGATAGAGAGCTTCTAAATTCTCAAGAAAGAGCTGCCTAGAAGTGCAAGTGTGTAGTGATGTACGTGTGTCAATTCACAAACCATCGGTTTTAAACTCGCGGAAAGCACTTAACAAAATGACATACAATGAACAATGCATTTAACTACACATGGGTTTGCAAGATTTTAAGATAACTATTATCATTTAAACATGGTAGAACAGTAGGAGGATTAAATCACAAGTTGCATAAATGATCATGTCATTAAGAAAGCAATTAGAATAGTATTCGTGTAATTAAAGATTTTTAAATGGGTTAGACACTTTTAAGCCATTAAACATATATCACATAATGATCAGACCCAAGACATGAGAATTACACACTAACTATCATGTTAAACAGACCTCGGGTATGCCTTAAAATAGGCGTCCAACACAGAGGACGCACTTAAAAATGTAGTGCACAGCGAAAGCAGGCGATACTGTAAGGATACTAAATCGCGTCCACACAGGTGGCCGCCTTCATGCATGAATCGCGTTGGGGGACATGGACGCGTCTACAGAAAACCATTAAAAAAAAACGTGGGTGGGAAACCCCTCTGAAATGCGTCCTGGAAGGACACTGCGGTTCAGAGTGGCCCGGACTCCCAGGCGGCGCGCAGACCCACACGGGGCATGGACTGGTCAAGACCTAAATCGCGTCCAGGTTCGTGGATGCTTTTCATGGGACCCTTGAATCGCATCCACCTGTCTGGACGCGGTCAGGGTTCAGCCCCAAAATGCAGAAAACACTCCTCTCTGGGAGGTTCGATCATGCAACGCTTATATCTCCTAAACTAGGGCTTTTCGGACAAAAGTCTCAACATGAAAGTTGTTGGGAACATAGAATAGGTGCGAACTATGATTTTTAAATAATATTAAACAGTCTCAAGATAAGTGATAAATCGACTTGAACAGGAAAAGTCTTAGACATGCACGACTTTGGCAAAACACATATAATTCAAAATCTACTAATTGGAATTCGATGAAATCAGTGGGAAACGAAAGTTAACTTGATGATATACACATTGGTATAGGATATGTTAAGGTTTGGCCCGAGAAAACCTACCTTCTGGGTCTAAGAAGTCCCATTTTTCGAGAAAACCCGCGTTCAGACCACTTGGAGGAGTACGCTTACTGCACCCGATCTACTGAATGAAAAATAGTGAAACCAGTGGGGTTAGGAACTAGACCCGAACCTCTTTCCACGGGTATAATCCTTGCAAGGTTTGGTTAGGGTTTGACCTACCGTTGGTCGACTTCAAGATGACTATCTGTACAGGTCGCAGCAGACGCAACGGGGAAGAAGAACGGCTTGGTGTGGGCGATCTCCTGCTCCCCAGCCACCAAGAACTCCTCCACACGACCCCAAAAAGATGTAAACTCATCCCCAAGGTTTTGGGTGAAGAGTATTTAAGCTACCATGGTGTTAGGAGTCCTATTGTGACAAGGAAAGCCAAGTTGCGGTTTTGGCTTATTAGTTTACTAATTTGAGGATTTTTTCCTCCATTAGAGTGTGTGAGGCTTTAGGAAACCTCCCAACATAGTTATGCACGAATTGGGTTTCCAAGAATGCAAGATCGCTTCCTAATTCAACTCTAATTACCTCTTTCTAATTTCAGCTTATTTAAGCTACGAATTTCCATGCATTTTCTTGCTTTATTTGATTTTTGGGCCAAATGACGTCCATTAGCCCAATTATGATATTGGGTCATTAATATATAATGTTATAAGTCTCTCCAACATTTTTATTTAATTTATGGTTGCGTCATATTTCCGTGTTAACGGTTTTCTGACTTGTTTCCTAATTTGAATAATCGGTCACAATAACTCTTAAACCTTTCCCAAATGATTTTTATTGACCCTAATTTCTTGATGGGTCATTAGAGGATATTATTTGAAGACCATTTATGATTTTTATTTAATTTTCTAACTCATCCAAGTACGTGTGATAATGATTTTTCGACTTATTCATGAATTACGATAATAAGTCGCGAAACACTTTAAACTTGGCTAATCCGATTTTTCTCTTCACAATTTTCTTTGTGAAACATTTAGTAATAATGTTTGGGGTTGATTATAATATTTACGGAATTTCTCGATGTGTTTTAGCACATACGATAGAAGTACGTATGTTTTAAATACTCTTATATTAAGGAAATTATTTATTTCCATTTATTTAAATTTTTATGCAATTAAATTTCTGGGGTGCTACACACATCACATATGGGAGGGGAGCATGGAGAAGCTATCTAAACTACCAAGAAAGCACGAGGAGCTACCAATCCACCCGGATCAAGGAGAGGACAAGCAATCCCTACCATAAACAAAGAAACGAACCCGTAAGGGCCCTTCACGTCGGATTGGCTACCTCCTCCTTGCTCCACGCAAGCTCCACGATGCTAGAAACATGAGTACGACCCTCCTTCTCGCCTGAAACACACAAAGGGGAGAGAGGGAGGTGGAGCACTGCCGAAGGGGGAGGAGAAGAGCGGGAAGGAGGAAAAATAGGAAGGGGTCGCCGGCCAAAGCCTTAAGCCTTCGGCACCCAAGTTGCGATGGGGCGACGCGTCGCATTAAGGATCTTAACGCGACAGGTAAGCGCACCATGACAAGAACGCCAGTCGAAAACTGCACAGATGCAGCCACCAACAGACCCTGCTGTTGGGACAAACCAATCAGCAACCCACTCTATTGCTGACAACAACACGTGAAACGACGGTCAGCAACCCACTCCATCGCTAGCGAAACGCGACAGAGTACACAGTTGCAGACAACAATCTGGAAAAATGCCTGAGAATCAAGCACAACACTCAGGGGAACAACCTCACGTTACTAGCGCAGCTAGCATCGGTCACCAGCTGAAACCGAGATGCCTTGCGAACGACGAGAACTAGAGCAACATCACACTCGCGGAGAATCCTCAACACACGGAACATCATCCACCGCCACCACTATGTCTCACCCAAACCTTCCTCATAGTCCGACAAGGACACCAAATTCCCGCGGAGCCACAATACTGGGAAACTGCATGCTTCACAACGCGACACATCACAATGGAAGCACGAAAGACATCTGAGGTTAAGTCGAAACCGAGCACCTCACAATGTCAACAAACCACGTGGTCGAGTACTAGCAAGCCAATAGGCCTCACTGTCACCAGAAGAACCGATAGGAGCTTCCGCCATCGGCTTCCAAACTCACCAACATCACGCATAGCAGAGAACCAACGAGGAGTTGGCAGCATACCCGCCATGCGCAAACAAGGCTCAGTGAGGGTATCAACATGCCAAGCACCACAAAGACGCACAACCACACAAGAACCAAAACAACTGCAGAGGTCGAGGACAACACGTCGACCACAGAGGGACCCAACCAAAGTAGGGTACCACAACCGAACACACTCGCTTCGAAAGCTAGAGGGAAAACCCAGACACAGGACAAGACCAAAGCCTGGCGTACCACTGATAGGGCTACCTAGGCAAAGCAAAGCAGCCACCCAATAGAGGTAACGATACAACCACAAGGCATGGGCCACAAAGTGTCCCAGAGGCAGAAAGCTCAATGCCTCCAACACCGAGCAAAGTCGTGAAATGACACACAAATCTCACGAATAGGCACACGACACAACACATGGTGCTATCACAAGCACCAGGAGCCACCCAAGGTACAACACAATGCACCAAGGCTCCAGACGGCAAAAAACCGAAACACTCGTGCACTAGCACACGGTGCTACCACAAGCACCAAAAATTAAGCAAAGTGCAACACATGTGCACCAGTAGTCGAAACAACACCACGGGCTAATAAGAAGGACTGTTCACAAGAGACTCGCCAGAAAGCCACACGCAAGGAACTGCAAGCCTAAAAGGGCACAACAAGCCAAACAAGCCCCGACCCTTGAGGCACAAAAACACAAAGCATCGAAAAACGCACAAGGTGCAGTACACACAACCGCACCAATAGCCCGAGATGACACAGGGCCCACCGAAGGGGACTCTCCACTAGAGACCCACAAAATAAGCACACGGAAAGCTGACAACTTCAAGAGCGCAACAACTACGTCAGCGCCAAAAATCACACAAAATGTGGAGCATTGACTCTGCCGCATGAGGAGTGAAAACCACAGTGACTCCCTGTTGTGCAAGAGCAAGAAGCACCACCTCCATCGCGACCGATAGAGAGGCCAAACACCAAAAAAGATGATATGAAAAGCCTCCAAGGCACAAGTCGAGGCACAATGGAGCACACACCGAAATAACGCTCGCACGAGCAAGCCATCCAAGAAAAGCCAATGCACAGCAAAACAATGCTCATGCAAGCAACCCAACAAGCAAATAATACTACCTTGCACTAAACCAACAGGGACCCAATGCCCCAAATTGTCCAGGCAGGTAGCAAGAAACCATCACGACGACAAACGACACAAACAGGTCCATCGACCCACGGTGCCACAAGAAAACGACAGCACGAGGGGAGCAACCAGCTCAACATAAAAATGACTCAAGGGAAGATAACTCCACCAGAAGGCCGCAACGGTGCGCACCCCAGTGACACAACACCACAGTGGAGCATCACCACCCCAAGCAACCAATGGAAAATAGAAGAAGGAGACTGTCACGTCCTAATAAAAGGCTATTTATCAGAAGTGATAGAAAACAGGCACAAAAGGTAATAATTATTTATCCATTCATAACGTCATAAGCGGAAGTTTTATTACATAGACATCCTCAAACAACTAAGAGAGGAGTAGATTAAAACAAACTTATTTTACATTTCTCATATCACACTACTAAACAGAAATAGAACTAGTTGGCTTCGCTTGCCACGATCAGTCCACTCAGCACTCAATCCCTTAAGCGTCACCCCCATTTGTATTACCTGAAAATGGTAGGAAATGATGAGCTAACTAGCCCAGTAGAATTCAAATTCCATAGTTCAATTCATAGTTCAAGAATATATATACATGATAACCAAGACAAGGACAGAACGGAATATCAATGAGACACACCAGATTTCAGAACAATAAACTTGATGCAATGACAGTAAAGCTCAGATCATGCTCAGATATATAGCTCAAGAATTGATTCTCATATCAGTCACACAGTACAGGAATTATGAGACCATACTCAGAAAATGGTTGATGCAATGCCAGACATCCAGATGCCTTTATCATTCCACGTGGTCCGAAAATGAATTCGGGTGCTCCTCCCAGGACTGGACCAGCCCTATTTGCACAGGCATATAAATCATAGGGGGTACAAAGACCCAATAATGTCATCATCAATTATTCACATCTCATAAGGTGTTCAACAATATGAACTCTCAGGTTCAGATTTATAGACCCCATTACAGATACCGAAGAATAGACTCAATCGTAGTGCTATTCGTAATTGACAACTTTAAGAATAAATCAAGGAAAGTTAAGGTACACAAAGTGGGTGAACTTTGCAGTAGTATGATAGTAAATATCAAGGTAAATGAGAGGGTAACTTTCTTGGCTTTTAGGATGAAGTTTTAGCATGGATTCGGACATGAAAGAGTGCAGAAATCTGAATCAGCATTGTACCTGTCGACAGCCAGGAAGGGGCTGTCGATAGCAAGTAGCAGACAGAGCTCAGGTTTCTGGCTCTATGTGTACCTGTCGACAGCAACAAGGGACCTGTCGACAGATCCACACAGTCCAGAAACCTGGAGTTCTGGAAGGCATGCGCCTGTCGACAGCTTTGGGCTGGTTGTCGACAGGTAGCTGCAGAACATCCAGAAAGGACTTTAAATCTATCCTAAACACCCTAACTATAGAACTTATGAACCAATACATGTTTATATCAAATATAAGAGTCTAATTATAGTTCTCATAGTGGTTTATAAACTGAACGAACAAGATGCCAGAAGAGGTTTGCAATTCAAACTTGACTTGCTTGAAACAAAACATAGTTTAGTACTAGTAGTAGAACCTTGATAGCAATGGTTGGATGGAAGTTCTTACAGGATGGATACAAAACCACAAAATGGTTTATGGATCTAAATCAAAACTTGAAGTATCAACAATCTAAACCGAAGTCTTCATATATCCTACAAAAATAATTGAGACTTCTACAACTTATAGCATGTACAAAGATCAAAGGTGAAGAAGGGAATAGAAGTTAATTTCTAAAATGGAACAAGGTGTTCCTCTCCCAACAAGAGTGCTTCTATCATGACTGGAAAGGGAAAAACAGAGGATCACAAGTATAGTCACTTATTCATTCATTACGAATTCCTTGTGACAAATGAAAAATCGAAGTGAACCATAGAGAGATGAATCCTACCTTACTAAACAGATGAACTTGCAGGTATCCTTGATGAAGTTCCTACACACAGCAAGAGAAGTGTTTCTCCTTCTCAACGTGGATGATGTCTGCAATGTTCACCTCAAATATAGCAGCTACAGAAGAAATAGGAGCAGAAATGGAAGTAGTTGCAGGTACAACGGCAACAAATCCCAACAACACTTCCAGTTAGCTCCTCTAACAGCACCTCTAATAGCACCTATAGCAGCACCTCTAGCAGCAAGGAGTAAGAAATGCAAGAACATGGCAAGAACAAAGTGTGTGGAAAGGGTTCGTACGATGGAAGGGAAGTGGCTTTTATAGCCCAGCCAAGTTCCCATGCAAGAGGACACGTCCATGCGCAGGTGTAACAGTAAAACCCCATGTGTTTTTACTGCATACACCTGGTTCATGCCTCCTTTCACCCTTACACCTCAACCCACAACGTGTAAGAGTTTTAACCCAAGTTTACCTTATCTGATGTGTGCTGGCCTCCTCAAGGCTTCACACGTAAGCTCCCGTAAATAAACATAAAATTGGTTACCGTAATTACTCCATAAATCAACTGGTCCATTAGACTTAATGTAAACATGTCCAAACAAAATTAGTTCGTATTGAAATTTTAACCATAACCTAATATGATGGTTTTACAAATTATGATGATTTGTATCAAATTTTTAGAATTTATTTTACAGTAGGTGAAAAATCACCCGAAAAATGGTCGCGTCGACTTAATCTCGAAATCCGCACGTCGAAAAATTTAGATATTTACATTTCTGAGATCTCCATATTTTTATGGAAATTATGGTGTTCTCGAATTTCATTTTTGTTACCGTTTTTCAGTGTCGCCTGTGGGAGCGCGCACGTCCGAGTACGACAGGGGGTAACATTAGTTAATATTAATAATACCCAAATATCAATTATTTCAATTTAAGACTAATGCTTAAGTCTGATAACTTTATTATTCATATTTTCTACAAATAAAAATTCTGGGGTGTTACAGAGACACGCAATGAGTCTCTTCCACCAACGAGAAAGAGATAAAAGCACAACGCAAGCCTGGCACTTTCACAGAAGTACAACCAGCTAGACACCGACTGCACTCACTAGACCACCATATGCAAGAGCACGCCGAGCATAGGAAAATGAAACAAACCACCCGAACCATGGGGCACAGTCGAGAAACTTGGAACGAACAACAAGACAAGCTGGCCAATGCAACGGTAAGACACACGGCCAAGGGTACAACAACTTGACGGGAAATGCCCAAGCAGACTATAACGCAGACAGTCCATCCAGCAACAACGATAGCTCGTCTCTACACATAGAAAGAGCAGCGACAACCAAAACAACACGAAGCAGCCCTGGGAAGGACCTCCACTAGGAACGATACAAAGTTGTCCTAGGAGAACATCACTAGAACAAACAACCAAACCAAACGACATGCTTCAAATCACATGGGAAACATAACGGTGGCCTGAAACGAACACAGAGCACTCCTGGGAAGAACCTTTCCTAGAATCGACAAAGGGCGATCCTTGGATGAACACAGACCATCAGAGAGAACATCACAGCAAGCAGAAGCAACGCAAGCCGGTCCTGAGAGAACCTTCACTAGAACCGCTAAGGCACAGTTTTGGAAAACCCTCTAGAACGCACCAGCCAAATCAATAGCATACCTCAGACCCTGAGGCAGCACAACAACAACAGAAATGAGCACGGAACAGTCCTGGGAGAAACCCTCACCAAGAAAACAACAAACGGTTCTGGGAAGCCTCACCAGAACATAGGGCAACCAAGAGATGCACCTCAACCCAAGGGCAATGCAACAGAAACCAAAAACGAGCATAACATAGTTCTGGGGAAACCTCACTTCCGCCAGAACCAACAGAGAAGAACTCCAGGAGCACCTCACTAGAGCTCACAACGAACGCTCAACCAGTGATGCAATACAGCACACAGAACATCTACCTAGCCCGAGCAACAATGCCGACCAAGCAGAGCACTGTGCACAACAACGCACAGACAGAAGACCACACACACAACCAACACATCACACACCCCAACAACAGGGGGACAACCAACAAGGCAGGGACACTTCGACCAGTTCCACAGACAACAACTCTGCACCAGTGAAGGCAACACCACACGCAGGTTCTCTCAGCCTTCACAATGCACACACACTCAAATGCGTCGAAGACGACCAGGAGCACCACACCTGGACTTGCCTGCAACCGTCCTCCATACAAGGAAGACCACTTCCAGCGAGTCCACCACCAACCGCGTGACCATGGCACGAACACATCGAGCGACCTCACTCGCCACGTACACGACATAGCAACAACTGCAACCCTCCTGCAGCATGCACACAAACCTTACAGGGAAGCCGCATGCCTACAAAATAATTGAAAGCCCAAGCCTAACACTAGCCGGACGGTGTCAGCAGCGTACTAGTACCTTGTTTGGGACAACTATAGTTATTAACTAATTAAAAACCTTAGTAGACCCACGCTCTGATACCAACTGTAACTACACGACCTCCCGGACCGCCAGGGAGCCCAAAGTTCGCGTCGCCACCAACGAATCCGAAGACCCGGAAGGGTTAGAAGAAATAGTCTTGTGAGATATGTACTGAATTTAAATAACTATAACAAGATGTACAATATACAAAGGTCTGTACAACATGTCCCAAATAAAAGAACAGGTACAAGAAGAAAAGTGCAGTCCTTAAGGGGCATACCTGGAGAACTTACAAAGCTCACTCTCAACTCACTCAGATACAAGAGCTCACAACACTCGCTCTCACAGCTGCTGACAGCACACGACGCCACGATCGCCTCCGCAACCCGTCCGACACCGAGCTCCCACGACGAGGAGCCCCTAGCTGAAGAAAGTAGGGGGGGGGGGGGCGGGGGCTAAGCCTCGTGAACAAGGCCCAGTAGGGATTACAAGTCCCTCATCGGCCAGAGCAGCAGGAACTCCAAAAATAGGAAACTACACTAGAAAGCTGTAAAGCGAGGAACACCTACAATAGGGTACTACTAAGCAGCAGAACAGAACAATGCAACGCCACGACCACCGACCAAGGTCGTGACACACACACGACTCCTACAGAAACCAATGGAGTCAGACTGTAATGCCCCTCTTAGACTCAGTACAATTATTCCAAATCTCATAGGATCTAATAAAGGTATTACATTGGAATACATCCAACAATAGACGGTATAGATTGAGATATATATAAATGACAATTCAATTCCAATAATATGCAACGGAATATGGAACCAAATACTTGTAATCAACATTTTATTCAAATGTAAAGACTAATTCATAAAAGAGAGATAACTATAGTCCAACATTATTACAAACCATAAGTTCAAGTGCGTAAAATAAAGTACATTATTTCCCTCACATACATAATAGTCACTCCAAATCTCACAAGTAAAACTACGCCTCCACGTCCTCACGCTCAGAGTTAGTGTGCACTAACTCCTGACTATCCTCTGGCTCTCCTGAAATGTTAAACAAGTATGAGTCTACAAGACTCAGCAAATCACATGAAAGACAGTTCAAGGTATTATGAATATAATAGGTTTAAAACATGGTAGGATATTATCATTCATCATTGGTATCATATAATTCTTCCTACTAACATGGTTCTAATTCAATTGGCATTCAATCATTACATAGCAATTCACATTATCATGGAATTAAAATGTTTCATGTAATGCATGTAATTCACATCTCATAATCTAATGATTGATTAACATGCTCCTATACATAGCGTGCAATCAATTTATCATGGTATATACTTGTTGTCATGCAACATGTAACAATTTCTACGTATGCAATATGCAATTAGTCATTTAAACATGTAGCAAGTAGTCATGTAGCAGTGTAAAACAATTGACATATGAATCATGTAGCATGTACATGTAGACATTATTCATGTAGACATTTATCATGTAGGCATGTAGTCATGTAGACAATGTTCATGTAGTCATTTTCATTTAGTTTCCAAGACATAGCCCGCACTATAATACAGATCATATAGTCATATAGCATTCACTTATCACCTAGGCAATACAGTGATGAAGTCATGGCCATTGCGCAATACCGGGGAAAGCCCTTCCCACCTTAACCAGTAGAACTTGTGTACCTCCAAGATTTCAATCTGTTGCCCACGGATTCAATAGGTCATTTTCATATAGGTGAACCATTACCATTGGGGCATCCATGGCATAGTTCCTTGTAGGAATCTCTATAATAGGAATGTCTTTATTGGCCATTTCATTTCAATGTATGCATTAACATGTATGAGATCATTTAATTACATTTCATGCAATTCTAACATATGTCAATGCACTGACCTATGGCATGTCTCTTTAAGTTCTGCAATTCAATTTTACTGTAAGACAAGTCCCTATCATGGTACTAATTGCAACTCATTCATTCATGCATATATTCTCATTTTTATTTAGATTTTACATGCAATTACTATTCAGAAATTCATAACAGAATGCACAGATGTCTAAAAATCCTGAAATTTGGACAGCAATTCAAAATCAGATTATACTACGCACAAGCAAAATTCACATTTTTATGATCTCTGTAATTATTTTTCATAACTAATTTCCATCCATTTAATCTAGCTATCATAATACAACAATGCGGAAATTCATGTGATTTTATGTAGGAATTGAGAACAACAAGTATGCAGTATGTCTTGCAGTAACATAGTCTCAAACTACCATTTTCCAACATGAATCACGTTTACAATCAATTTACTTTTCTTTTTATCAATCACAAAACGATATTCACATGTACATGAGGCCTAAACATCATTACAACAACCTGTCCATAATAAAACAGTAACAAAACACACATTTCATCACCTGGCCGAAACCTCATACAAGTATGGATCATAGATAACCAATTAAAATCAATTTTCTGAAAACTCTTGGCACTGATAACTTGACGACAGCATAGTGGCGTTTACTGAAGTAGACGGCCACATATCCCATCGTTAAGCCACAATAGACGGCGGTACATAGTGCCGTTAACAAATACTAGCGGCGGCACATAGCACCGTTTACTTATAGTAAAGGACGGAAAAACAAATGGTGTTCACATGAAGTAGATGGCAGTCGATGCCGCCGTTTACAAGATATAGACGACAAGCGATCTAGACGTCTAGTTCTTCAACACAGAAAACTCATAAGACCCACATGAAATGACACGACTTTTACCCTTTCCCGTGCGTTGATTTAATGCTTTAAAAATATGTAAGAATGATAATTACGTAGTTTCACATTTCCTGAACCGAACCCCCATGCAACTTGCCTCTATCCCTCCTACTGGAGTGACGAATCTAAGCCCGAAGATGCCGCCTCGTCTGTGAGGCAGTCTCCTCCAACGACTTCAAGCGCTCCAAATCCGCCTCCAATGCAGCTACCCCACTTGGTGATGCTTTGGATTTTGCAAACGAACAATCCTCCTTGGTCCACAAGCCTCAAGAACGCACGAACGAGCACAGAATCCCTTTCCTCGGCCCTCTTTCTCTCCTCCAAAAACCAGAGCGAAAACCCCTTCTATCTGCGAAATCTAGTTCTTATAAAGACCTCCCACGCATTAGCCAGCCTTAATCCTGACCCTTGGATCCTAAACGCTCGGATCTACGCATTAAAACCCCTTGGAAAACGCCGATCTCTTTCACAGAATGGTAACATCAAAAACAGGCAAGTCAGCTTAACGTCAACAGAATTTGCCGTCAGCCTCAATGTAAATGTCCATCGATGATGTCGTCTACAGTCTTGCCCGAAAAATTAAATAATTCAAAAAATAATAAACGACACTATCTACTGTTGTTAACAAGGGATAAACGACAGACGATCATGCCGCTAATTAGACTTAACGCCAAATGATGTTGACGCCAAGTTCAACACAGAACAACACTCAAATACATGCAGAAATAAACATACAATTTGCAATATAAATTCAAGAAAATTCTAGGACACTACATCCTCTCTCCCTTAAAATAATCTTCGTCCTCGAAGATTGAGTTAGATTACTCACCAAACAAGAACGGATAAAGCTTCTTCATTCTTCTTCAAGCTCCCACGTCGCTTCTTCACACGAGAAATTCCTCCATAAAATCTTCACAAAGGGAATAGACTTTGATCTCAATTCTTGCACCTTATGATCCAGAATCTCTATAGATTGCTCCTCATAGGACAAATCTGGCTGAAGCTGCACTGGCTCATAACTAATCACATGAGCCGGATCTCTTACATTCCTCCTCAACATGGATACATGAAAAACTGGGTGCACTGCTGCCAAAGATGGTTGCAAAGGTAGCTGATACGCCACATTTCCAATTTTCTTCAAGATCTCAAAGGGACCAATGAACCTCGGATTTAGCTTACCTCTCTTTTCAAACCTTACTACACCCCTAGTTGGAGAAACCTTAAGAAAAACATGGTCTCCAACCTCAAAAGCCAAATCCTTCCTCCTTGTATCCGCATAATTCTTATGACGATCTTGAGCTGCCTTTAATCTCTGCACAATCAACTGGATCTTTGCTGAAGTTTCCTGCACCACTTCTGGTCCAACCAAATGCCGATCTCCTGCTTCTTCCCAACATAACGGGGATCTACAAGGTCTTCTGTACAATGCCTCAAAAGGTGCCATGCCTATGCTCGAATGGAAATTGTTATTATATGCTAATTCCACAAGAGCTAGGTGACGCTCCCAATCACCTTTCCACTCCAAGACACAAGCCCTGAGCATATCCTCCAACGTCTGAATAGTCCTCTCAGACTGTCCATCCGTTTGTGGATGAAATGCCGAACTCAACTTCAACTGACTGCCAAAAGCCTGCTGCAAACTCTGCCAAAATCTTGATGTAAATCTCGGATCACGGTCTGAGATGATTGACTTCGGAATCCCATGCAGCTTCACAATGCTATCAATTACAGTCTGGCCAAACTCTCAATAGATTGCTTCTTCTTCATTGCAAGGAAATGAGCACTCTTCGAAAATGTATCAACGATCACCAAAATGGAATCATTCCCTCTAGCATATCTAGGCAATCCAGACACAAAGTCCATAGTCACTTGCTCCCACTTCCACTGAGGAATATCCATCTTCTGCATCAAACCTGAAGGTCATTGATGCTCTACCTTCACTTGTTGACAAATCAAACACTTCGCCACAATATCAGCAACATCCCGCTTCATGCTAGACCACCAGAAAGAACGTTTCAAATCCTATACATCTTCCCACTACCTGGGTGAAAGAGAATTGCGATCTATGTGCTTCCTCCAAAATCTCCTTTCTCAAATCAGCATCATTAGGGACACACAACCTAAGATTCAGACGAATCACTCCTCCTCATCCCTGATAATACCTGCCTTTCCAACCAATTCTTGCAATAGAGGGTCATGTTTTTGCAAAGCAATAATGCGATCATGAATAGAAGATCTAAGCGACAACTGAGCCATGAACAAGCTACACAACTAAGGTTCTAAAACAGCCAAAGAACCCGAAGCATCTTCTAACATCTTCCAATCTTGCCTCATCTATTGCCTCTTCCTGCTCAATGCATCCGCCACTACATTGGCCTTCCCTGGATGGTAGGAAAGCTCAAAATCATAGTCCTTTAAGAATTCTATCCACCTTCGCTGCCTCAGATTCAACTCCTTCTGCGAGAACAAATACTTGAGACTCTTGTGGTCTGAGAAGAGCTTAAATCTGACTCCATACAAATAATGCCTCCAGATTTTCAAATCATAGACCACTGCCGCTAACTCCAAGTCATGAGTTGGGTAATTGCGGCATGCTCCTTGAGTTGCCTAGAAGCATACGCCCCAACTCGACCTCCCTGCATAAGAACATAGCCAAGCCCAATCTTCGAAGCATCTGTGTAGATAGAGAAAAGATCTACACCATTGGGCAAAACAAGCACTGGCGCTGAGGTCAGACGAGTCTTCAGCTCCTTGAACGCCTTCTCACAAGCCTCTGACCACTCAAACTTGACTCGTTTTCTTGTCAGCCTCGTCAAAGATGCCGCAATACAAGAGAAACCCTCGATGAATCTTCTATAATAGCCAGCCAAGCCAAGGAAACTCCTGATGTCAGCCGATGATCTCAGTGTCTCCCATTCAAAGACAACTTCCACTTTGGCTGGATCCACAGACACACCATAGCCAGAAATAACATGCCCTAAGAAATGGACCTCCTTCATCCAGAAGTTGCACTTGCTGAACTTAGCATACAGCTTGTGCTCCCTCAAGATATCCAGCACAATCGTCAAATGCTCTCCATGAGTCTCCTCATCAGGTGAGTAGATTAGCACATCATCAATGAAAACCACTACAAAAGAATCCAGATACTGCCGAAATACCCTATTCATTAAATCCATGAAAACTGCTGGAGCATTCGTCAAACCAAAGGGCAAGACAAGAAACTCATAATGACCATATCTCGTCCTAAAAGCTATCTTAGCAGAATCCTCCGGCTTAATTCGGAGTTGATGATAGCTAGAACGAAGATCGATCATAGAGAACACCGAAGCTCCTCGCAACTTGTCAAACAAATCATCAATACGAGGTAAAGGATACTTATTCTTGATAGTCACCAGGTTAAGCTTGCGGTAATCGATACACAGCCTCATTGATCCATCCTTCTTCTTCACAAAGAGAACATGTGCTCCCCATGGTGAAACACTCGTCCAGATGAAGCCCTTATCAAGCAATTCTTGTAGTTGCTTCCTCAATTCTGCCAACTCCGCTGGTGCCATTCGATAAGGAGCAATAGAAATAGGTGTTGTGCCAGGTACTAGCTCAATGCCAAACTCAATCTCCCTTGCAGGGGGCAAACCAGACAAATCCTCGGATAAAACATCGCAGAAATCTCTGACTATGTCAATATCCTCAACAGACAATACCTTCTTCGAATCCTCGGACACAACCACACTAGCTAGAAATCCACAAGAACCCTTGCACAACATTCGCGCTGCCTTCAGAGCAGAAATCATAAACTTGCCTGACATGTTCTTGGGTAAGGGATGAACAAACTCCTCCTTACCAGGGATACGAAAAATAATAGGCTTCCTCTGAAAATCCATAAGAGCATAGTGCTCCTCGAGCCAGTCTAAGCCCAAGATAGAATCATAATCCTTCATCTTCAGCAAATAGAAACTACTAGGTAAAACCTACTCCTCAATGCTCACATGAAGTGAAAAAAAACACTGCCTGGTCAAAATAGTTCCTACTGGAGTATGCACAGACAAGGGAACCTCCAACTCTTCCAGAACAGACCATTCTCCTTCATCAAAACCTTGGTAAATCCCTCAGAAATAAAGTATGCGTAGCATCGGTATCAAACAAAACTCTAGCATGCATTCCCATAATCAAAACCGTACCTTCCGTGACATGCTCCACCAACTATGCCTTGTCTCTCGCCAAAGCGAACACTCGAGCCTAAGCCCTCAGCCTCCCTACTGCTCTCGGTGCTGGTCTCGTGCTGCTGGTGCTGCCTACCATGCAGTCTGCTGCCCATCTTCGGACAGTCTCTAATCTTATGGTTCATATCACCACACTCAAGCATCTCCCTGATGTCACCCAACAAACCTTGCTTCCATGGCGCTTCCCACACTGAGTACACACTGGCTTCTCTGCAACTGAGCCTACCTAGTGTCGGTGTAGTCACTCTCGCTAGTACCACTGCTCTGTGTTGGAAAGCTGGGGCCTTCTTCTTTCTGTTCTGCCGCTGGAATGCTGATGCTGGCCTCTTCAAAGAAGCCCTCTTATCCTCCAGGTATACCAACATCTCTGCCTCCTGCATGCAAGCCACTGACAATGCCTCCTCCTTGGAACGATGCCCTAAAGCCACCAGTCTCGTCCTCAGAGACGGCTTCAACCCCATAATGAACTTCTTTACCTTCCTCTGCTCATCTACCACTATGTGAGGCGCATACTTGGACAGCTCCGCAAATCTCGCCTCGTACTCAAGTACGCTCATTGACCCCTAGGTCAATGTCAGAAACTCCTGCTCCATACGATCCTGCACATGTTCCGGAATGTACTTCGCCCTGAACAGACGGACGAACTCAGCCCAAGCAACCTCCATAGATCCATCTCCAAATTGTGTGCGTAGAACTGAGGACCACCACACATTGGCATGCTCCTGAAAAGAATGCAAATACAGCTAAGGGTACACCCCAAACAACACACATAACCTTCTTAAACCATTCTTTACCTGCAGCATATATGTAGCCAGAGTCTCTCCTCTTCCACGCACCGGATAGCATGAAAGATCTTCTCCGTCTCCCGGAGCGAGCTCTCTGCTAAGATAAGATCAATCTCCCCCTTAAGAAGGGTGGGGTCATCCTTCTGAACCTCTCCATCATAGACACACCTCCAAATACTGCCTCATGAGCAGGTGCCTGCGCCTACATCCAAGTCAAACTCTTATATAAGTTCTTCCAATTAACATCTTAAATAACTCTTCTTCTCTACCAACCTACACCTGCAAAGCTGCCGTAGTCTGAGCCTGAGTCTGCATCGCTTGCACTAATCCTTGCATTAATGCTCCATAGTCCACAGGTGGTGGTGGGGGTGGCAAAGGTACACCAGTCTGGTCCTCAGCCTGCTGAGTTGGGGCCTACGAACCTCCTGCTGACTCATCATCCCGGGTCGGACCAGCTCCTCTACATCCACGAGTCACCATAATCTGCAAAACAAACATCCATTTTAATGACCTATTATTCTACATAAACTTTGGACTGATTCTTTGTGCAGACTTAAGATATGAACACAATGTTGATATTTCATCTGTGTACATGCTCAACCTGGAACGCTCTGATACAATCTCTGTAACGCCCCTCTTAGACCCAGTACAGTTATTCCAACTCTCATAAGATCTAATAAAGGTATTACAGTGGAATACATCCAACAATAGACAGTACAGATTGAGATATACATGAATGACAATTCAATTCAAATAATATGAAACGGAATATGGAACCAAATACTTGTAATCAACATTTTATTCAAATGTAAAGTCTAATGCATAAAAGAGAGATAACTATAGTCCAACACTATTACAAACCATAAGTTCAAGTGCGTAAAATAAAGTACATATTTCTCTCACATACATAATGGTCACTACAAATCTCTCAAGTAAAACTACGCCTCCACGTCCTCACACTCAGAGTTAGTGTGCACTAACTCCTAACTATCCTCTAGCTCTCCTGAAATGTTAAACAAGTATGAGTCTACAAGACTCAACAAATCACATGAAAGGCAGTTCAAGGTATTATGTATATAATAGGTTTAAAACATGGTAGGATATTATCATTCACATCATTGGTATCATATAATTCTTCCTACTAACATGGTTCTAATTCAATTGGCATTCAATCATTACATAGCAATTCACATTATCATGGAATTAAAATGTTTCATGTAATGCATGTAATTCACATCTCATAATCTAATGATTGAATTAACATGTTCCGATACATAGCATACAATCAATTCATCATGGTATATACTTGTTGTCATGCAACATGTTACAATTTCTACGTTATGCAATATGCAACTAGTCATTTAAACATGTAGCAAGTAGTCATGTAGCATGTAAAACAATTGACATATGAATCATGTAGCATGTAACATGTAGACATTATTCATGTAGACATTTATCATGTAGACATGTAGTCATGTAGACAATGTTCATGTAGTCATTTTCATTTAGTTGCCAAGACATAGCCCGCACTATAATAGAGATCATATAGTCATATAGCATTCACTTATCACCTAAGCAATACAGTGATGAAGTCATGGCCATTGCGCAATACCGGGGAAAGCCCTTCCCACCTTAACCAGTAGAACTTGTGTACCTCCAGGATTCAATCCGTTGCCCACGGATTCAATAGGTCATTTTCATATAGGTGAACCATTACCATAGGGTCATCCATGGTGTAGTTCCTTGTAGGAATCTCTATAATAGCAATGTCGTTATTGGCCATTTCATTTCAATGTATGCATTAACATGTATGAGATCATTTAATTTACATTTCATGCAATTCTAACATATGTCAATGCACTGACCTATGGCATGTCTCTTTCAGTTCTGCAATTCAATTTTACTCTAAGACAGATCCCTATCATGGTACTAATTGCAACTCATTTATTCATGCATATATTCTCATTTTTATTTAGATTTTACATGGAATTTACTATTCAAAAATTCATAACAGAATGCACAGATGTCTAACAATCCTGAAATTTGGACAGCAATTCAAAATCGGATTATACTACGCACAAGAAAATTTCACATTTTTCTGATCTCTGTAATTATTTTTCATAACTAATTTCCATCCATTTAATCTAGCTATCATAATACAACAATGCGGAAATTCATGTGATTCTATGTAGGAATTGAGAACAACAGTATGCAGTATGTCTTGCAGTACCACAGTCTCAAACTACCATTTTCCAACATGAATCACGTTTACAATCAGTTTACTTTTCTTTTTATCAATCACAAAACGATTATTCACATGTACATGAGTCCTAAACATCATTACAACAACCTGTCCATAATTAACAGTAACAAAACACACATTTCATCACCTGGCCGAAACCTCATACAAGTATGGATCATAGATAACCAATTAAAATCGATTTTCTGAAATCTCTTGGCACTAATAAACTTGACGACATCATATGTGGCGTTTACTGAACTAGACGGCCACATATCTCGTCGTTAAGCGACAATAGACGGCGGCACATAGCGCCGTTAACATATACTAGCGGCGGCACATAGCACCGTTAATTTATAGTAAAGGACGGAAAAACAAATGGTGTTCACAAGAAGTAGACGGCAGTCGATGCCTCCGTATACAATATATAGACGACAAGCGATCTGGACGTCTAGTTATTCAACACAGAAAACTCATATGACCCACATGAAATGACACAACTTTTACCCTTTCCCGTGCGTTGATTTCATGGTTTAAAAATATGTAAAAATGATAATTACGTAGTTTAACATATCCTGAACCGAACCCCCATGCAACTTGCCTCTATCCCTCCTACTGGAGTGACGAATCTAAGCTCGAAGATGCCCGCCTCGTCTATGAGGCAGTCTCCTCCACCGACTTCAAGCGCTCCAAATCTGCCTCCAACGCAGCTACCCCGCTTGGAGAAGCTTTGGAACTTGCAAACGAAATCCTCCTTGGTCCACAAGCCTCAAGAACGCACGAACGAGCCCAGAAATCCCTTTCCTCGGCCCTCTTTCTCTCCTCCAAAAACCAGAGTGAAAACCCCTTCTATCTGCAAAATCTTGGTCTTATAAAGACCTCCCACGCATTAGCCAGCCTTAATCCTAACCCTTGGATCCTAAACGCTCGGATCTACGCATTAAAACCCCTTGGAAACGACAGATCTCTCTTTCCAGGAACGGTAACATCAAAAACAGGCAAGTCAGCTTAACGTCAACAGAAATTGCCGTCAGCCTCCATGTAAACGTCCATTGATGATGTCGTCTACAGTCTTGCCCGAAAAATTAAATAATTCAGAAAATAATAAACGACACTATCTATTGTCGTTAACAAGGGATAATGGCAGACATCAAGCCGCTAACAGGACTTAACGCCAAATGATGTTGACGCCAAGTTCAACACAGAACATCACTCAAATACATGCAGAAATAAACATACAATTACAATATAAATTCAAGAAAATTCTAGAACACTACACGGGCACAAAGTGGAAGCAACCCTCGGCACAACCACTGAGACCACGCAACAACCAGATGAGAATGACATCTCAACACAAGCACGACCACCTCAGACCTCAACAAGGTCGAGGGCCCACAAGCAGAACCACCCTGGACCCCGAACACACTGCGAGGTCTGGAAACCACACACGCCGATGCCACCACAGACTGGCACCAAGGAACGGACATACGAATTCGAGAGAACACCGAAACGAAAACCACCAGAAGCATGGGTCTGCACAAGGCTAGACCAACGACGCCCAAGGAAACTAGGCACAGCTAGGCTATAACCGCCGTGCAGGCAAAGGCAAAGAATAACATTTGGAAATGTCGGGAAGAAACGTCGTCACAACAACATCAACCAAGCCATTGCCGCTGGCATCCAAGAGGAGGACACGCCGGCCACTCCCTCTGCTCGCCAGCCTGGCTCCTGCCTCTAACCTCCTCGGAAGAGCGAGACAGAGGCGCCATAGAACACCACAAGAACACATGCACCACTGCAGCCTGGCCAAGCTGCGGCCTCACGCCTGACCACCCTACACGGCTCCGAAATCAACACTGGGTGAGGCAGTGAGAAGAATGACTGACTGGTCTATGCTGGGAAGAACTCCAACTGGCCTCGGTGTCCCAGACCAACCAAGAGAGCTCTACAAACGACTCGGCGCCGCTGTCCAAACCTCGTTTTCCCCTTAGCTCCAGAATCCGCCAACTAGGTTGCCAACGTGAACATGCTCGTAGCCCCAAACGCTCCCTCAAAGGCTTCGAGGATGGGGGTCCTAGGCAACGGAGACAACCTCTCAATGGGACAAGCCCTCATGTGCTAAGCACGGGGCGAACAGGCGGGGCAAGCACAACAAAACCACACAGAACCACTGGCTTGTAACCCACGACAAGTCCAGCAAGCACAAGGCATGCACGGACCCTCGAGAGGGCCGTCGGCCAACCAGGCACGCATGAGAAAGCCAAACCTTGGAACACCACCAATCAGTACAGAAAATGTCACTCTGCTAATAATCGATTGACCACCAGACAATCGATTATTAGACAAACGTGAGCCTCTTGGCACCGCTGCCAGGACAAGGCCACGAAGGTGTCACCTTCAGTCACTGAACGCAGCAAGGTAACCTGCCGCGTTCCCCACCAGAAGGTCCTAAGGGCAAGCCTACCATGGGGCACATGCCGACACACTAATCGGGGCCATGGAAACACCTAAGGCAACATACGTACTGTCGCGTCCCCGTAGGCCGTCACGATACCATCACGACGAAGAAGGGCACCGTGACAGTAACGCTGTCGCGATGGGGAAAAGCGTCGCGATAGCAAACCCCGTCGCGACAGCAAAACACGTCGCGAAAACGATCCTTATCGCGACAGGCAAACGCGTCACGATAAGGTCATGCCCAACCGGGCAGACGCCTCTTCTGGTGTCATGACGTGCACCGCAGTTGCGACACCAGCAAAATGGCAAACCCATCGGGATACTCCATCCCAGGGCCACCCACAAGCCACAAACACGTCACACAGGGGAGGGGATCATGGAGAAGCTATCTAAACTACCTAGAAAGCGCGAGGAGTTCCCAATCCACCCAGATTGAGAAGAGCACAAGCAATCCCTACCTTAAACGACAAAACAAACCCATAAGGGCCCTTCACGTAGGATTGTCCACCTCCTCCTCGCTCCATGCAAGCTCCATGATGCCAGAAACACGAGCACGACCCTCCTCCTCGCCTGAAACACATAAAGGGGAGAGAGGGAGGTGGAGCACCTCTGGAGGGGGAGGAGAAGAGAGGGAAGGAGGAAAAGGGGGAAGGGATTTCCGGCCAAGGCCTTAAGCCTTCGGAACCCAAGTCGCGATGGGGCGACGAGTCGCGTTAAGAACCTTAATGCAACGGGTTAGTACACCACGACAAGAACACGTCCCCTAGGAACGCCGCGACAACCCGATAGGTCGTACTGACACACCTTCCACCTTGATAGGTGTCAGGTGACCAAAGCGACGGAACACTGTCGCGAACCGTTGACCGGTCATGACAAGAATGCGGCAGGAAATCCGGGCGCAACAAGAACGCGATGCATAAGCTAGTCGCGACAAGGATGACTGTCGCGTCAGACACCCACGACGCGACACTAACGCATCGCCTAGCTTGGACATGTTAGTGGCCAATCATCCAAGACACCGGATGGAAAGCCGGGAAGCCGGGTCTTACATGGAGCGGTAGCTAGACCTTTCGTCCATGGCTACGAGGCTGAGAGGTAGTCTTGTGTTGTTTGTCCAGATCAGTGGCTGGTGTCGCTAACCAATTCTCGTGACTCATGTGTGGCGTGACCTTCTTTAGCTAGTACACGTGAACATGGTTTGCCGTTTATTTATTTACAGTTGTAATATCATGCATAGGCTGAGTTACCTCATTAATTGCTTATAATTCAAGCTTACTATATTTGTTGTACATTGTTTTCTTGGCTTTTGGGGAGTAACCCTACTGAGATAGTGACTTGCGAGGCTCACCCCTTCTTCTTCCATGTGAAGGAGAGCTGGAGGGTTCCTATCCCTCTTCTAGTTCTGGACTGCATCGTAGCAGAGTTGGGTCGACATCACCAGCAGAGTAATATTTCTACTTGTTGTGCCTTGGGGGTCTTGTCCCAAGCTATTGTACTTATACTATGACTTGGGTTCAGAACTGAATATGTACATTTCATGTGGATATGTGTAAGATGTGGAATCTCGTATGTGTTCAGTGTATTCTTTTATATTTTCACGGACATATATGTGTTGATATCCCTTGCGAGGCTTCGGCCCATTTGAGGGAGGTGGAGTCGTATCAGGCACATTATTAGGTTAACGGGCCTGAATGGCGAGGACCGTCACAACAATTATTTGGATGGTGTTATAAAAGACAAAGAGTTCTGGAAATTTTATGGTGAAGCATCATAATATGAGATGTCAAAAATTTTGGTGCCAACACATCTATGCATCAAATGTTGGTTGATGCCGTTCAAATATCTTCCCACAATGAAATCAACGAACTTAAGTAGCTAAAAAGAAAAGAATTTCAGCTTGATAAGGATTCAAGTTCTTTTTTGATTTATTGGAAGATGCTACAAAACCAGTCTATCCAGGATGCAAAATTTTAGCAAGCTTCATTTTTGATTAGATTAGATTGATGAACATTAAATGCTTAGGAGGATGGAGTAACAAGCATTTTGACATGTTGTTAATGTTGTTGAAGGAGTTGCTTCCAGAAGGTGGGTCATTACCTTCATCATTCCATGAAGTTAAAAAGATGCTTGATAAATTGGGCTATGGTTATCAAAAAATGACGCATGTCCAAATGATGCATCTTATATTGAAAGAGAATGAGAATTTTGATTGTTGTCCTAAATGAGGAGAGTCTAGATGGAAAAGTGTTAAGTCTAGTAAAGTGGAAAGTAAAAAGAAAGAGTACCTCAAAAGATTCTTCGTCATTTTCCACTTATTACAAGACTATAGATATTATTCATGTCTTCTAAAACTTCTACAAGTATGACTTGGCATGAAACTGAACGTCAAGAGGATGGTGTGTTAAGACATCCTACTGATTCTCCTTGTTGGAAAGCTTTAGATGCCATCAATGAATTTTTATTAGATTGTCGAAATGTACACCTTGGTTTGGCAAGTGATTGTTTTAACCCCTTTGTGACGATGAACATCACTCATAGTACTTGACCTGTTTTGGTGGTTCCATATAACTTACCACCTTGGGAGTGCATGAAAAGCATAAATATGTTACTTTGCTTACTCATATCCGCCCAAAAGGTCCTGGTAATAATATTGATGTGTATCTACAACCACTTATAAAAGAGTTGCAAATTCTTTGGCATGGTGTTGACACATTTGATGTAGCTAAAAAGGAGATTTTTTGCATGCGTGCAACATTTTTATGGACTATTAGTGATTTTCTAGGATACGCCTACATGTCAGTTGGAGTACTGGAGGTCGATTAGCTTGTCCTACTTGCAATATAAGTACTTGTGCAAAGTGGTTGAATGCTAGTGGTAAATTTTGTTACACAAGGCATCACAGATGATTGAGAAATGATCATAAATTTCAAAAAATGAGTCAACAATTTGATGGACGTGAGGAGTGGGGTGATATACCCATGCCATTATCTGGGGATGAAGTATTGCAACAACTATAAGATCTAACTTTCAGGCATGGGAAAAAGATAATCAAGAAGAAAGGTAAGAGAAAAAGATTGTGGAAAAAGTTGATCCTAATAAATATTTGGGTTGGAAAAAACATGGTATTTTCTTCTCTTTACCATATTCGAAATCTTTGTTACTTCGCCACAATCTAGATGTGATGCACATTGAGAAGAATGCATGTGAGAGTATTATTGGAACTTTATTAGGAATTGAAGGGAAGAATAAAGATGGTGCAAAAGCTCGTCAAGACTTGTAAAATTTGGGTATAAGGACATCTCTTCATCCACGAGAGGTTGATTCAAACAAGACCATTTTGCCAGCAACACAATTCACATGTAGCAAGAAAGAGAAAGAAACTATATTCAAGTTTTTTCAAACTGTGAAGGTTCCAGATGGTTATTCATCTAACATTGCAAAATGGTTTTGCAACAAAGATAAGAGATTGTGGGGATTGAAAAGACATGACTATCATGTCATATGTAGCAACTACTCCCAATAGCTATTCGAGCACTACCGAATAAACAAGTATCTAATATTATAAGCGACGTATGCCATTTCTTTTTGAACTTGTGTTCAAAAACTGCACCACTAATGACTTCTATCAACTTGGAAACCGAGTTGCCTTCATTTTTGTTGTTTTGAGATGATCTTCCCTCCTAGTTTCTTCGATATCATGGTACACTTGATCATTCATTTGGCAGATGAAGCTAGAGTTGCTGGACCAGTTCATTATAGGTGGATGTATTCATTTGAGAGGTACTTTTCAAAATATTATTGTGGTGAACATGACTATTGACCTATAATATTGAATGATCCTATTCATATTGTAGGTATTTAGTAAAGTTGAAATCTTTTATGCAAAATAAAGCATGTCTAGAAAGGTCAATTGCAGAGGGTTATATCATATCAGAGGCACTCATATTTGCATCTAGATATTTGGATGATGAAGTGGAGACATGGTTGAATAGGCCCCCTCGACATAGAATGTCATCCTGGTGTTGTGAAAGGATGAGAGATTTTTCACAAACATGTCGCCTAATTGGAGCAGCCACTAACGGTACATCGGAAGCTGAGGAGTTATTTCAAGCTTATAGATATGTGTTTTTTAATTGCAAGGCTCTTGAGCAATACGTAAAGTAAGTTCTTCAATAATGTGTTAAGTCTTAATTGCATTCTTTAATTGAGCACAAAGTTGAAGTTCTTATTTCATGCAGTGATCATCTTTCTGAGGTTAAAGAAATGTATCATGGATTGCACGAGATGGAAATAGAGCGTATTCATACATCTGAATTTCCAACATAGGTAAAAACTCAAGTATATTCATTTCTACACACCCTTTTTTTGTTTTTAACAGATTTATTACTATCCAAGTTTTTTTTTTCTTCATTTTAAGGTGCACAAATTACAAGAGTCAAGGCAGGGTCAATTTTAGTAATGCTTTGATGGATTAAAGATGGTCCACTGGATTTGATTAAAAAGTATGAAGCATGTATAGTCAATGGTTTTCGATTTCATACAAGAAATCTTGAACGTCGTCGAGTTACTCAAAATTCTGGTGTTATAATGTCTGGAACCACATAGAGTTTCTCAAGTTCAAAGGATAGACACCCATTTAGGGAAATGTCACATATTATGGTGTACTTGATGAGATCGTGCAAGTTGATATTATGGGAGATGAAAATTGTTCTTTTTAAATGTGATTGGATTGATGGGAATCGAGGGGTAAAAAAAAAAGGCAATATCATCATTGTCAATACTTGTGTAAATTAATAGCTAATGAGCCTTATGTGTTGGCATCACAAGTAGAGCAAGTTTGGTGCGTTGAAGATCTTCGTAATATTAGTCGGTATATTGTTCGAAAGACATTGCCATGTGAATTCTTTGACATGGCAAAAGTAGAACATGATAATGAAGGAGATTTTATGGACATTATGCCAACAATTTTGGTCCACCAATTTGATAGTGATAAGAATGGTGAAGATGTTGATGAATTAAGTCTTAATTGTGAAAGAAATGATGTTGAGGGAATAGAAATCTAAGATGTTCAAGAATTAAGTATGTACATCTCTGACTTTCATATCTTCCACTCCCTTCAATGATGTTAGCCTACTTAGCATATTGCACATCTCTGACTTTCATATCTTCCACTCCCTTCAATGATCTGAGCCTGCTTAGCATATTGCATATCTCTGACTTTCATATCTCATTTTTAATACTTTATTTACAGGGGTAAAAAGATCATGCAAAATTTATTATACACCTCTACGCATACGACTTCAGCTGAGAAAGGCATGTGGGGCCCTTCATCATCTTCACATCCCCTACCACCAAAAAGAGTGAAAAAATATTGAAGATATTTATGATGTCTCCAGGCCGCAGCAAAGGAAATTAGATACCAGCTGTAATGACCCGACCTCCCGAACCCCCGCCAGGGATCCCGAAGTTCGCGTCGCCACCCACGGATCCAAAGACCCGGAAGGGTTATAAGAAATAGTCTAGTGAGATATGTACTGAATTTAAACAACTATAACAATATAACACTGCACAACGTGTCCCAAGTAAAAGCACAGTACAAGAAGAAAGGTGCATTCCTTAAGGGCATACCCCGAGAACTTGCAAAGCACAACTCTCTACTCACTCAGGTACAAGAGCTCACAACACTCGCTCTCACTGCTATTGATAACACACGGCGCCACAACCACCTCCGTAACACGTCCGACACCGAGCTCCCGCGACGACGAGCCCCTAGCTAAAGGAAGTAGGGGGGTGAGCCTCGTGAACAAGGCCCAGTAGGGATTACCAGTCCCTCATCGGTTAGAGCAGCAGGAACTTCGAAAATAGGAAACTACCTTATAAAGTTGTAAAGCAAGGAACACCTATAGCAGGGTACTACTGAGCAGCGGAACATAACAGTGCAACGTCACGACCGCCAACCAAGGTCGTGACACACACACGACTCCCGCAGAAACCAACGGAGTCGGCATAAAGAGGAGCAACCCTCGCACACCCGCCGAGACCACGCAACAACCAGGCGAGAATGA
Source organism: Colocasia esculenta (assembly GCA_014218235.1). Taxonomy (NCBI): domain Eukaryota; kingdom Viridiplantae; phylum Streptophyta; class Magnoliopsida; order Alismatales; family Araceae; genus Colocasia; species Colocasia esculenta. The sequence goes on along the minus strand of JACBKR010001421.1, from coordinate 17,039 downwards.
CATCTCACTTCAAGAACGGCCACCTCAGATCTCCACAAGGTCGAGGGCTGACAAACAGACCACCCCAGACCCCGGACACACACGAGGTTGGAAGCACACGCACTGGTGCCACCATGGACTGTACCCAAGAATGGACTACGGAACTGAGAGGACACCGAAGTGGAAACCACCAGAAGCACGGGTCTGCACAAGGCCAGACCAACGATGCCCACGGAAACTAGACACAGCCAGGCTATAACTGCCATGCAAGCTCGGGCAACGAGTCGTACTTGGAAGTGTCGTGAGGAAACATCGTCACAACAACGGCAACTAAGCCGCCGCTGCTAGCAGCCAAGAGGGGGATGTTAGGAACGGATGGGTGGAAGGATCAGATCTAGAAGGGGGGTTGAATAGATCTAATGCCAATTAACGCGGAAGCTTAAGCAATTAAAAATTACTTCTAATCAGAGATCAAATCACCGAATTAATTTACTGATCTGAAGTGTGATTTGGGTGTGTGAGCAAATCAATTAGTAGTGTGAACGAAATCCCTATGCATGCATCTAGCGAGACACAAAGGCAAACCATAAATCAAACCAATGCACAGAGGATTTTTAGGTGGTTCGGAAATCACCTCCAGTGACTCCTACGTCCACCCCTCACACAGTGAGGCCACACTACTCAAAAACCTTGAGTACAACTCACACAAGAGCACGACGACTCCAACACCCTTGAGCACGACGACTCAAGAAACACCTGAGCACGACGACTCCAAACTGAGCACGACGGCTCAAACAACAACCGGAGTACGACGACTCCAATTGAGCACGACGGCTCAAACCACACAGTGAGTGCGACGACTCACAAACCTGAGCTCGACGGCTCAGAGTACAAAAGCTAGATCAAACACAAAAGAGATCAGATCCTCTAGCAATGATCTGATTCAAGACATTTCGTACATAGAAATTTGTACAGAACTTCATGCACAAATCTCATTGACGAACTAAGGAAGAACGAACTCAGAAATAATAAATAGATGTAGAAAGAGTGTTCTTCGATGAAGAGGCCTTGCAGACGCTTCAATTGAGAAGGCTTGATGGAAATCGATGGAGATCCTCCTCAATTGGCGATGCTCTGCTTTGATGGCATCTGAAATGCCAGAGATCCTTCTTCTCCTGTGCCTCTTCAGTTGGATCTGCTCCCTTGCCTTGCACAGCAACCTTCTCTCCAGGGATTCCCCTTGATTCCCTTGTCCTTCCTCTTGAAAGGATGGCTTGAAGCTTCTGGAGATGGAGACAGATCTGGAAAGCCCCTTTCAGCCGCCAAAAAGGTTCTTCAGGAAGTGTATGGGCTCTCTCTTCTTTGGGGTACAAGGAACATGGGTATTTATAGCCCCATATGTCCATAAAGTGCTTTGGGGTGCATGGGCACGGAACCCTAGGTCAAATCCCCTAAATCCCAAGCATCCACGTGTACAGAGAAATTCACGATTTTGACTTTCAGCCGGAGTGTGTCGACCTGCCCTGAACCAGTGTCGACCTGTTGTCCCATTTCTGCAAACCAGTCTGCTGGAAACTGGGTCTAGTGTCGACCTGCCCTGAGCTAGTGTCGACCTGCCCTGAGCTAGTGTCGACCTGCTGTCCCATTTCTAAAACATGCTGTTCTGGAAAAGATCTAGTGTCGACCTGTTCTTTGACTCGTGTCGACACAGTCTCAGCATTTCTTCAGCTTTTTGCCTTGGGTTTTGAGGTGTTGTGTCGACACCATTGGGGTGTGTCGACACCACCTTTGCAAAAAGTATTTGTACCTGAAAATTAAACACATATATCATTAGTACAAGATATTAACATTAAAATATGAGATATTAAACATCAGAAACATGTGTTTAAGCATTATTGTGATATGTACAAGATTATAACATGTTCAACATATCATCATCAAAATCACAACATGTCACAATATCTCATCATTCAATATGTCATCATCAATATCACATTATGTCATCATCAATATCACAGTATGTCATCATCAAAATCAAGGTATGAGTGATGTTCATGGATATCATTAAATTACAACTTTAGGAAGTTCCAAAACACACTCAACCCAACAATCTCCCCCTTTTTGATGATGACAAAACATATGCACAATCTCCCAATATCTTGACTCCCTTGACTGCATAATTCCCCCTTTGACCATATACACACTTTGACCTTTCTCCTTTAAAGATATTTCTCCCCCTTTGATGTACCCTTTTAGGCCTTTTCTCCCCTTTTTGATGTGCCTTTTCTCCCCTTTTTGACAGCATCAAAAGGATAGACAAGAGAGAAAACAAAGATGGTTGGAGACCAAGAGATGAAATGTAGGGAATAAATGGTCAGAGACAATCAAAATAAGTAGGCAAAGTGATATTATCAGTTGAGAGAATTATTGTGTTTTTGTTATTGTGCAACAAAGTTTAATCACAAAGACACACTCAACACAAAGAATAGCAAATTACAATAATCTGAATGTGGTTAAAATAATGATGCACAAGTGAAATAAGGTGACCTATATGAGTGAGCAGAAGTATTTACAAGACGTTAGGAGCTTTAAGTTTAACACAATGTAAAATAATAGGTCTAAACACAGTAAACATGAACTTAATTAAGGTCTTAAACTTTTCTCCTGTCTTTTTGATTTTCCTTCAATTTCCACTAGGAAAGAATACAAGAATAAATTAGTTAAATCTCACTTTTCAGTGCAAGAAATCACATTGATCAGATGCAAGACCTCCTGATTACTCAGTGGTTTAACTTTCATTATCTTGTACAGAGTTGAAACTTTTGATTTCCACTTTTTGACGCGAAACAAATCACTTGTCAGGTGAAATGGCCCGGTTACTCAGTGGTTCAAGCATTTGCATTGCTCTGTTTGTATCTTTCCAGATTGATCATTTTTTCTTTTGACATTTTACAGGAATATTTTGCTTTGACCAGAAAAGTCATGACTATGATTTAGGAATATTATTCTTAACATGTGGTAAAAATAAAGCTTAAACATACACAAGTGAATATTAAAGCCACTCATGTGCCTATAATGGTGTTTTTGCAAATCATTTTAAAAACATTCAGTATTATGATTGCTTAACCTTGAAATGATACTGAATCTTTGAAATTAAACGAAATGCACAATAATTTAGTTTCAATGTCTTAATTCTCTCATAAGAAAATAGCACAAGGTCTCAAAAATTCTGATGAATTTGGGGTTCAAATAGACAAGGTCAGAGATATGACAATGACTCCCCCTCAACAATTGCATACAAGACTCTTGATACTTGGCGGAGAAATATACTCACGCATAGTGAAAGTGTCCAGACAAGCCTGACTTGTCTTTCTTCAAATCACTATTTGATATACCAAGAATGTCAATGCAATGTGAGAGTGAGGAATTTTTGAACAAGAATATTTGTCAACAAACTGAATGAGAGTTGATGGTGAATCAGATATGACAGAATATTTCTCCAGCAAATTTCTCCAGCATTTCACTCAAAGATTCTTTCGAATTCACTCCCCCATAAGATATGCATGATATGAAATGATCATTTAAGCAATTCAGATATGTTCATTCCAAGCAATTTGCACAGAAGAGTATGAACATGATCAAGCATATATCAACAGGTAATTTATTGAAGGAGAAGATTTTGCAAAGACTCAAAATAAAGTTTTTGATATTTTCATTTTGCTTGATGACCTTTATGCAGAGAAGACTATTGATACTTGGCGGAGAATTTTTCTCACGCATGATGATAGTTTCCAGACAAGCCTAACTTGTCCTTTCACATTTCACCATTTGATATACCACATAGTCACTGCAAAAAGGTCAATTACACTTTATTTTTAGCATGAAATTCATTGCATTTATTGAAGAATATTTTTGCACTTTTTCAAATTTACTCCCCTTTAATTTATGTATGGAATGAAAAAGTTAGCATGCAATTCACACATGATTATGAGCACAATTAGCTTTAAGCATAACATGACTTTTGGTACTTGGCGGAGTATTTTACTCACGCATAATGATAGTTTCCAAACAAGCATAACTTGTTTTTCCAACATGTCATCATTTGATATACCAAGAAGTCAAAGCATTAGTATGCACACAGACTCATGGGAACAGTTAAGCATGCATGATAACACAAACATGATTCCAATTGTTATGACACAAAGTTCATTGATGGGAGTAGTATTGAAATACATTTCTCATTTTTCAGATAGACATTAAACATTCATTTCAATTCAGGCAATTCAAAATTGAAATAATAAAGAAGTTTTACCTGAACAATCTTCATTTCTTTCTCAAAGATTTTACCTGTGTTCTCCAGTCATTTCTAGTCTTGCACAGCCAATATCTTGAATCCATTTACAGTGTATGGCTGCAAGACTTCTCAGCTTGCTGATCAAGCTGGTTTTGGGACCCACACTTGTTTGGGTCCTGCAATGAAATCAATGTTAGATTGCAACAAAGATTTCTGAATCCAAAATGCTTTTAATTTTTGTATAGATGCATTTCTTTCATTGATAGAACTATAAGCAGAATTAGTTCCAGATTTTCTTTTTGCCTTGATCAATGCATCTATGTTTTCATGAAGTTTTCTATTTTTTGATTTTTAATATGAGCAAAACAAAATGATTTTGTGCAACATTTCTATGCCTATACACATGGAATTTCTGAATTTTTTCAGTATGAACATGATGTTTATTCCTATGTGTATGAGCATGTGCATTAGACTGAAATTTCTGAGCATGCACAAAAAAATCATTTCTGTACCAACAGTCCCTAGAAATATGACCAATTTTATGACAATGAAAGCATTGGACTGATTTGGCATGTTTATTGAAATTTTGATTTCTATTCCAGCAATGTTTGGCAAGATGACCAGGTTTATTACAGTGAAAGCAAATGAGAGCATTTTTTACCTGATACTTACCTTGGCATGTGTGCATTTGCTGAATCTCCTTTTTACGTGAGGAGGCTTACCATGAGGGAAGGAGGACCTTTTGGTGGCTCTTGGCATGATGTGAATTTGAACTTGCTTTGGAGCCCTTTGGACTGATGAAGAAGGTAGATGAATCTTCTTGACAGTGGCATTCTCCTTTTTCTTTTTCTGTTTCTGAACAAGAACTTTCACTAGTTTTCCATTAGAGATATCAGGTTCTTGTTCACAGCAGATTTCACAAATGTTATTGTACTTTTCTTTTCATTTTTCTTAGTTTTAACAGAAGCAAGACTTGTGTTCTTCAATTCATTTTGAATCTTCTGTTTTTCAGCTTTTAATGCAACAACTTCTTTTTCTGAAGTTTGAAGCTTGTTTAGCATGACATCCAAACCATTTTTCATCTTGTTCTTTTCATTTTCAAATTGAGCAATTTGTTTTTCCAAGTCAAAATTTTATTACTCAAATTGCTACATTCATTGTCCAATGGTCTGTCATGGAACAAGCCTTCAATCTTCCTTTTAAGTGACAATTTTCTTCAACAAGTTGTTTGTATTTCTCATTTATTTGATGATCATGAGCCATATTAGAGATTTGTTTGGTTAATTGATCATTATCAAATTTGAAATTGTTATTGAGATCAATCAATTCTTCTTTTTCATTTTCCAGATCAATGACTTTTGATTTCAATAGCTCATGGTTTTCTTTCAATCCATTCAATTTAGTTTCACAGATTTGGACTTCATCTTCCAAATTCTCTTTTTCAGAATTTAATTTTTCAACTTCATTTTTAAATTCTCAATTTTTTCTGAAGGATCTTTGTCATTTTTCTGGAGCAATTCAAGTGTAATTTTTAAGTTTTCACTTTCTTTATGGCAATGTTTTAAAGTCTTTTTCAAGTCTTTATTTTTAGTGTTCAGTTGTACATTAAGACTTTGTATCTTTTCACAGAATTTAATCAATTCAGCATAAGACATGCCCTCATCTTCATCAGAATCAGAATGGAATACACAAATGGATCTGGAGTTGATTTACCTGACCTTTTAGACCCATTTGAACTCTTGTGTTCTGAAGAGGATGAAGATGCTCTGAGCTCTTAGAATGTGCTGTTAGAGCCAAAACCTTATGAATTGTTGATTTTCTGGATTCATTGAGGCTCCTCTTTGCCATAAAGTACTTGTGAATTTCTTTTGCTCCTTTTCTTTGTGCTTCCTTTAAAAACTTGATGAAGGTGAGACTGGTGATTTCTCTGAAATTATAACAGGAATTCATGCAGATTAAATAGATTTGCCATTACACCAAGACTCACAAGAGACTATTAGATCTAATCACAATGAATCAATGTAACAAAGAATTAGATCTAACAATTAGAGTGGTTAACTTACTCTAATGCAAATGGAGGAATCAGAGCGATTAAGCACACAGTTCAAGCAATTAACACAGAGATCAAACAGAAGCAATCAAATCAGATCAGTAACAGACATTAACCCGCTCTGATACCAATTGAAGGATCGAGGAAAGGTGTGGATAGATCTAGAAGGGGGGGATGAATAGATGTATGCCACTTTAGCGGAAGCTTAAGCAATTTAAAATACTTTTAGAATCAGAGGCAATTTTAACAGTGAAAAACACAGATCTGATGAGATGTTAAGAGATTTGATAAAATAGATGTGAAACCAGTTGATTAAGTGAATCTTAAGCGATCCTATGCAAGCATCTAACGAGACACAAAGGCAAACCATAAATCAAACCAATGCACAGAGGATTTTTAGGTGGTTCGGAAATCACCTCCAGTGACTCCTACGTCCACCCCTCACACAGTGAGGCCACACTACTCAAAAACCTTGAGTACAACTCACACAGGAGCACGACGACTCCAAACACCCTTGAGCACGACGACTCAAGAAACACCTGGAGCACGACGACTCCAACTGAGCACGATGGCTCAAACAACAACCGAGTACGACGACTCCAAATTGAGCACGACGGCTCAACCCACACAGTGAGTGCGACGACTCACAAACCTGAGCTTGACGGCTTAGAGTACAAAAGCTAGATCAAACACAAAAGAGATCAGATCCTCTAGCAATGATCTGATTCAAGACAGTTCGTACATAGAAATTTGTACAGAACTTCATGCACAAATCTCATTGACGAACTAAGGAAGAACAAACTCAGAAATAAGCAAATAGATGTAGAAAGAGTGTTCTTCGATGAAGAGGCCCTGCAGACGCTTCAATTGAGAAGGCTTGATGGAAATCGATGGAGATCGTCCTCAATTGGCGATGCTCTGCTTTGATGGCATCTGAAATGCCAGAGATCCTTCTTCTCCTGTGCCTCTTCAGTTGGATCTGCTCCCTTGCCTTGCACAACACCTTCTCTCCAGGATTCCCCTTGATTCCCTTGTCCTTCCTCTTGAAAGGATGGCTTGAAGCTTCTGGAGATGGAGACAGATTTGGAAAGCCCCTTTCAGTCGCCAAAAAGGTTCTTCAGGAAGTGTATGGGCTCTCTCTTCTTTGGGGTACAAGGAACATGGGTATTTATAGCCCCATATGTCCATAAAGTGCTTTGGGGTGCATGGGCACAGAACCCTAGGTCAAATCCCCTAAATCCCAAGCATCCACGTGTACAGAGAAATTCACGATTTTGACTTTCAGCCGGAGTGTGTCGACCTGCCCTGAACCAGTGTCGACCTGCTGTCCCATTTCTGCAAACCAGTCTGCTGGAAACTGGGTCTAGTGTCGACCTGCCCTGAGCTAGTGTCGACCTGCCCTGAGCTAGTGTCGACCTACTGTCCCATTTCTGGAAACATGTTGTTCTGGGAAAAGATCTAGTGTCGACCTGCTCTTTGACTCGTGAAGACACAGTCTCAGCATTCTTCAGCTTTTTGCCTTGGGGTCTGAGGTGTTGTGTCGACACCATTGTGGGGTGTGTCGACACCACCTTTGCAAAAAGTATTTGTACCTGAAAATTAACACATATATCATTAGTACAAGATATTAACATTAAAATATGAGATATTAAACATCAGAAACATGTTTTTTTAAGCATTATTGTGATATGTACAAGATGTATAACATGTTCAACATATCATCATCAAAATCACAACATGTCACAATATCTCATCATTAAAATCACAATATGTCATCATCAATATCACAGTATGTCATCATCAAAATCATAGTATGTCATCATCAAAATCAAGGTATGAGTGATGTTGATTGGATATCATTAAATTACAACTTAGAAAGTTCCAAAACACACTCACCCAACAGGGGACACGCCGTCCACGCCCTCTGCTCGCCCCTAGCTCTCGCCTCCCCTCCACAGAAGAGCGAGGCCGAGCGGCCACAGAAACACACAAACGCACACAACACTGCAGCCTGGCCAAGCTGCGGCCCCACGTCTAGCACCACTACGTGGCTCCAGAACCAATGCAGAGAGAGCATTGAGACAAAGGACTATATGGGCCGTGCCGAGAAGAAACACCCTCGACAACCTCGACGTGCCGCCCCAGACAAGAGAGCTCTATAAACGACTCAGCACCACTGTCCAAACCTAATTTTCCCCTCCGCTCTAGAGTCCGCCAACTCGGCTGCCAACTTGAGTACGCTCGTAACCCAGAGCACTCCGTCAATAGGCTCCTGAGGATGGGGGTCCCAGGCAATGGAGACAACCTCTGAACGGGACAGCCCTCCAGTGCCAAGCACCGGGCGAACAGGCGGGGAAAGCACACAAGAACACACCGACCCGCTGGCTTGTAACCCACGAAAAGCCCAACAAGCAGAGGCACACACGGGCGAGCCAGAATTTCGGAACACCACCAGTCGGTACGGAAAATTCGACACTTTGCTGATAATCGATTGACCGCCGGTCAATCGATTATTAGGTAGACATGACCCTCCTGGCACCGCTGCCAGGACACGACCACGAAGGTGTCACCTTTGGTCACTGAACCCAAGGAGGTAACCTATTGTGAATTTGTTTATGGTGGACACTTTATACAAGAAGTCAAAACATGCATGTCGGTATGTGGCGAAGGGTTGTCAACTGTCAAGCACGGGATTAATTTCAGTCGGCTGAGGCTGGAAACACAGCTGAATTGTAACGGCCCCGGCGCCCGGGTCCCCGGCTCCCACCAAGGATCCGACCGTCGGCACCGCCGCCCACGGGTCCGGACCCGGAAGGGCTAACGGATTGGTCTAATGAGATATGTGATGGAAAGTAAATAACAATGACTGTACTAAGATGTACCAACTAGTGCAAGAAGAAGTCTAACACAACGTGCAAGTCTAGTACAAGTCCCAAGTAGTAAAAGTACAAGTACAGAACGGAAAAGGAATAACACGTCCCTTAGGGCATACCCCGAGGGTGAAGTACAGAACTGGGGAAACACTGCCGCTAGAGACGCCGACTACTGCGGGCCCGTCTCCTCGCTACGCCGCAGAGGGAACTGCTGTGAAGTCTCACCTACAAAACAGGGAGTGAGCTCACGAAGAAGCCCAGTAGGGACTACCAATCCCCCACTGGTTCCACAAGCATATAGACTAGTGCAATAATTAAATAAAGCAGTAAGGTCTAATCTACTAACAGAGTAAAGTGCGGAAGCGTGAAAGAACTACACAGTCGTCGGTCTAAGCCACTCGGCGGGACCGAAAAAACCTGTGTAAACCAAGGCACCACAAGACCCAGCTGTAAACACAGACAGGGAAATGCCTGGGCAAGTACACTAGCTACAGTACACTACTCTAGTCAGCTGGTCAGTTGCGCCACGCGTCTTACCCTCGACCAACGGTCCATGTCTGACACCTCCCGTCGGAGTGAGACGCGGAACCACAAGTAACCACAACTGCCGTAGTCTGGCCGGACTACGGTCCCACGCTGACACCTATAGGTGGTACCGGAACCACGAAGAGTGAGGCAGTGAGAACGGACTAGCTGAACTGCGCCGTACGAGTCACACACTACCGGCGTCCCCAGTCTCAGCTAAGAGAGCTCCACAAACGACCACGTCGCTGTCCCACCATTTTCCCCTACTGCTACCAAAGTCAACGACTCGAGCAAACCCCGCCGCCTGGAGCAACACCCTCTGACACAACGCGCGGGAACCGGGGGTCCCAGGTAACGGTAACAACCTGTCTCGCGGACAAGCCCTCAAGTGCCTAGCACCGGGCGAAGAGAGAGAGACTAGCAGTAGCACTGTACTAGGAGACAGCACAGGTGCCAAGAAAACCGAGTCGCAGCGGAAGCAAGACACTGAGCAGGTTGCCAAGCCCTTCTCTGACTGAGAAGGCGACAGGCCCCGTGTCGCCATCAGGATGGCGACAACCAAGGCGGCGCAACCCTACTGATCTGATAGCGGCAATGCCATTGTCGCTATCAGGTCAGTGCTCCGGAACAGACACAGGAACCGAAATCGGAAAAAACAGGCAGAAGGCGACGGCCCCCATGTCGCCACCAAGGTGGCGACATAGATGTTGTCGCCTTCAAGAGTTCCTGAAAGCGACGCATCGATGTGTCGCCACCTGGGTGGCGACACCAAAGGTGTCGCCTTAACAGGGTGCAACACACCGAGGCTCCCTTCTTCAGGGCCTCAACCACACTACAATCACAACCGCGGGAGGGAAACATGTAGGCTATAAACATGGTTCTAAGAGCTCAAACCACCCTCTAGAAACCCCAACAAGCATGCACAATAACCTACACTCACATGCATCTCACTCAACATGGAGAACCCTCAAACCCAAGCAACCATTGCATGCAAGTTCTAGGCTTGGAAGAGGTGAGGATCCTAGCAAGTGGAACTAGGGGGAAGGTTTGGGTTCCCTACCTCGAGAAGAAGATCCAACCTCAAGGGCCCTTCTCGTAGGCTTGCAACCCTCCACCTCCGAGCTCCGACGATCCACGAGCCTCCTCCCACGAACCAGGCACTTCCTCTCCGTAGGAGACATCCCAAGCATCCCAGAAGAGAAAGACAGTGAGAGGGGGATCAAGCAATGGGGACACAGGGCAACAAACAAGAACAACCCACCAACAACAACCAAGAGCAACCTACTTGCAAGATGGTCAAACAACCTCCTCCCAGCCTCCACGGAGCTCCCAAGCTTCAGTTCGCCGGAGATAAGGCTTGCACAGAGCAAAGGGGCGAACTGAGGCTTGTGCTCTCGGCCTAAGCACTTAACCCTTTGAACATGAGAAGGCGACATGGGCCCCGTCGCCTTCAGTAAACCTGAAGGCGACATAGGACATGTCGCTATCCCTGCTCAACGATCAAGTCGACCTGCGACATCGCCACGTGTCAGCCATGCAGGCCTGACACAAGAAGGCGACATAGGACCTGTCGCCTCCTTACTGCCAGATGCTGACACCTGTCATCCCTCTCAGACAACTACACGACAAAGGTGCATGCGGCTGGCAGCAAAGAGAGAAGGCGACATAGGGCCAGTCGCCTTCCCACTGGAAGGCGACAAGCCACATGTCGTCTTCAGAAGGCGACATACCCTGTGTCGCCACCCTTGATGGAGGGCGACTGGTCAGGGTAACATGGGATGTTACAATCTAACCAACAAAAAAATATTTCGTCCTCGAAATTCAGGGCGAAACTAGGGAAACAAAAGTAAAACTGCGTACCTATCACTCGAACAAGTAAGGAAACTGCTCCCGCATCTCGTCCTCACGCTCCCAAGTGGCCTCGCCACCAGCGCGGTGCTCCCAATCACCTTGACGAGTGGGATACTCCTCCTGCGAAGCTGCTGCACTCTGCGGTCCACCACGCTGACTGGGTACTCCGGCATGGACAAGTTGGGGGCGACCTCAAGCTGCGAGTAGTCGTGCCATGCGACGGGCTGGCCATGTACTTCCTCAGCTGCGAAAACATGGAAGACGTCGTGAACACACCTGCCAACTCAGACGAAGGGCTAAGGCCAGAACTCCGGTAAGCGAGCTCGCCCACACGCTCCAGATGGAAAAAGGGCCAACAACCTCGGGCTGAGCTTTCCCTTCTTCCCAAACCTGAGAACGCCTTTGGTAGGCGAGATCCGAAGGAACACTCTGTCGCCAACCTCGAACTGAAGCGGTCTCCTGTGGACGTCGACGTCGCTCTTCTGTCTGCTTTGCGCTGTCTGCAACCTCTGCCGGATCAGCCTCACTGTGTCTGCACACTGCTGAACTAGCTCCGGACCCAGCAACTGCCTCTCACCAACCTCGTGCCAGTGCAACGGTGTCCTGCACGGCCGACCATACAGAGCCTCGTAGGGCGCCATCCCGATGCTGGAGTGAAAGCTATTATTATAAGAAAACTCCACATGGGAAGGTGCGACTCCCACGTGCCGCCCCAGTCTAGGCAACACGCTCTCAACAAGTCCTCGAGGGTCTGTATGGTCTGCTCAGACTGCCGTCTGTCTGTGGGTGGTACGCCGAACTCAGCCTCAGCTCAGTGCCAAGTGCCCGCTGAAAGCTGCGCCAGAAACGGGAATGAACCTCGGATCTCTATCTGAGACAATAGAGACCGGGGTCCGTGCAAAGGTACCACTCTGTCCACAAACAACCGAGCAAGTCTGTCAACTGGCCGCTGCTCTGACTGGAAGAAAGCGAGCGGTCTTCGTCAACCTGTCAACGATGACCAAACACTGTCGTGCCCCTGAGAGGTACGAGGTAGCCAGAAACAAAGTCCGTGGTGATATGCTCCCACTTCCACCTAGAATGGGAAGCGACTGCAACTCACCACCAGGACGCTGGTGCTCTGCCTTTACCTGCTGGCATGTAAGGCAGCGCGAAACAAACTCAGCGATATCTCTCTTCATCCCCGGCCACCAAAAGAGTACCCTCAATCATGGTACATCTTGGTAGAGCCTGGATGAATAGAGTATCGCGACCGGTGAGCCTCGGACAGTACCTCCTCCCTGGCTCCTCTGGAACGTAAGTCTGCCTCGGAAACGAACCTCGTTGTCCTCGTCCAGTGCTACCTCAGGCAACCGCACACGTCTGCCAAGTCCTCGTCTGCTCTCTGAGCCTCAAGTACCTGCTTGAAAATCCACGGACGAACGGTCAGGACGGCTGCCACTGCCCTCTCCCGGGAGGCTCGACGGTACAAAACACATTCTGAGCGGCGTCCTCCAGGAGTCTCCAGGTCTAACCAACAAAGAACTCAGGTGGGCTCTCCTACTCAAAGCATCCGCCACGACATTAGCCTTCCCTGGGTGATAGGAAGACTAAGTCATAGTCCTTCAAGTATTCGAGCCACCTGCGCTGCCTGAGGTTGAGATCCCTCTGCGTGAAGACATACTGTAAGCTGCGGTGGTCGGTGAAGACCTCGACACCTCACCGTACAAGTAGTGCCTCCACAACCTCAAGGCAAACACGACCGCTGCAAGCTCCAGGTCGTGCGTCGGGTAGTTCTGCTCTCATGCTTCTTCAGCTGACGAGAAGCATAGGCAACTACTCGACCGTGATGCATCAACACAGCACCCAAACCAGTACCGAAGCGTTTGTGTAGACAACAAAGCTGCCATTGCCAGAAGGAACAACAAGGATCGGAGCTGAAGTCAGCCGACTCTTCAGCTCCTGGAAACTCTGCTCGCACTCTGTCGTCCACACAACCGGGTCCCGCCTGGTCAAACGGGTCAAAGGCTCTGCAACTCTGGCGAAGTCCTGCACGAACCTCTTGTAGTAGCCTGCCAGCCCCAGGAAAATGCGAACCTCCGCAACTGTAGTGGGCTGGCCCCAAGAAACAACGACCTCAACCTTGGCGGGATCAACCGCCACACCTGCACCAGAAACACGTGCCCAAGGAAGTGCACCTCCTTTAGCCAAAACTCACACTTGCTGAACTTGGCATAAAGTCGGTGACTCCTCAAAGTTTGCAATACCAGCCTCAAGTGAACCTCGTGCTCCTCCGCCGTCGCTGAGTACACCAGGATGTCGTCGAAGAACACCACCACAACCGGTCCAGGTACTCGCTGAAAACACTGTTCATCATCTCCATGAACGCTGCTGGGCATTCGTGAGCCAAAAGGCATCACGACAAACTCGAAGTGGCCGTAGCGGGTGTGAAAGGCTGATCTCGGAACGTCTGACTCCCGAATCCGCAACTGTAGTAACCCGACCTCAAGTCGATCTTCGAGAACACTGAAGCTGTCTGCAACTGGTCAAAAAAACATCGATCCTGGGCAAAGGATACTTATTCTTCACGGTAACCTGATTCAGCTGACGATAATCAATACACATTCTCAGGCTACCATCCTTCTTCCTCACAAACAACACCGGCGCTCCCCACGGCGAGCGGCTAGGACGAATGAAGCCCAACGCAAGCAACTCCTCTAGATGGCGCTTCAACTCCCGCAGCTCCGCCGGCGCCATCCGTATGGTGCCTTGGACGCAGGCATCGTCCCCGGAAGCAACTCAATGGAGAAATCTACCTCCCGCTCAGGCGGCAACCCAGGTAGATCCTCTGGAAACACGTCAGCAAACTCACAAACAACCGGCACGTCAGAAACAACCAACTCACCCGAATTCGAGGCACAAACGGAAGCCAGGAAAGCAACACAACCGTCTCGGATGAGACGCCGAGCTCTACAGAAAGAAACAAAGGGTCGGCGGACAGACCGGGTACCTCGGAAGCAAAGCACAGGTGCTCCAGGTAACTCGAACCGCATGGTCTTCCGCTGAAAATCTACCAAAGCAGAGTGTGCCTCTAACTAGTCCATGCCCAAAATGGCATCGAAGTCGTGGAGCTGCAAGGCAAACAGTCTGGCTGGTAGCTGGTGGCCCTGCACCTCGACGGTGACACCCTCCAAGTAACCAAGGGTACGAACGAAGTCACCCGTCGAAGCTCAACAGCTAGGTCGCAGGTCCGCTCCGGAGCAAACTCGGTCAAAGTAGCAAAGAACTCCTTTGAAGCAAAACAGTGCGTAGCACCTAATCATTCAAAACTCTAGCAGCTCTACCAAGGATGGGAATCGTACCGACGACCAGATTAGAGGCCTCTGCCTCCTCTCTGGTGATGTTCATCACACCGACTCGCGTCCACGACCTCGCTGAGGCGCTGCTGCTGACGCTGCTGCTGCTGCTGCGGACGCTGCTACTGCTGCTGACCCTGGTACTGTGCTGGCTCTGGGGGGGGGGGAGGTGGCTGGGGTGGACGGTACTGCGCCTGATGTGCCTGCTTGTGCTGCTCCTGTGCTGCCTCAACGGACACTCTCGCCTGAAGTGCCCCTCCTGCCGCAGTGGTAACAACCCGAACCCTGCTGGCTCTGCTCTGCTCCCTGCTGGACGAACTGCTCCGCTGGAAACGGCAAGGTCTGACGCCTCTGCTGCTACGAGTGACGCCTGCCTCCACGAGTGAACAACTTCTTCAACTTCGTGGTCAGGCCAGCACCGCCTGTTCCCGAAGAGAAGAAAGAAGACACACTCCCCCTACTGCCTGCGGGGAGCTGGTACGGAGAAGATCTCCCTGAACCTCCACTCTGCTGGCTGCGGCTGAAACCGACACTCCCGCTCCAGGGCCGTAGCTCTCGCCACTGCTACTGACAAGGTGTCGCAGAGGTGACCAGCCATGGCCCACCTCAAGTCGGGACGTAGCCGCTAATGAACCACGCTCGGTACGAGCCTGCTCACTAGCGGCCACGTGGGGAACGTGCCGAAGTAGCTGCAGAAACTCTGATGGTACTGTCCCACGGTTAAGTCCCCTGGACTAACTCGTGGAACAAGTCCCTCCTCTCCCGGCAGACATAGTCGGGAAGGTACTCGCCGAGGAAAGCCTCGAGAAACTGCTGCCAAGAGATCTGCTCCAACCTCCTGCCCGAAACCTGGTCAGCCTCACTGCTCGCCACCACTCATGGGCTGACCCCTTCAGCTGATATCCTGCCAAACGAACCATCCAACTCTGCACAGTCCATGGTCTCGAAGGTGCGCTCGAGCTCATGGACCCAACTCTCTGCTCTATCCGGATCGCGGTCGCCTACAAACGTAGGAGGTCGAAGACGAAGGAACCTCTCCAGAAGCACGGTGCGTGTCCTCAGGTGCTGCTGCGCTGCTGGAGTCTGCTGCCGAACTACGGGTGGTACCTCTGGCTGAACCGTGCTGCCTGCGGGGTCGGTGGTGCTGCCTCCTCTGCTGCCATCTCTGCAAAATTGTTGACCTCCTGCTGGCATCTGCTGGTATGGCTGTTACTACTGCTGCGGCGGGTACTGCCACGGACCCTGAAGCATCGCTCTCCACACTGCTCCATGACGGCCGGCGGGGCGTAGGTGGATACCACTGCTGCTGCTCCTGCTGCTGCTGCGGTCCTCCCTGCGGCAACGGGTCGTCAGGCTGCTCAAACTGCTAGGGCTGAGCATCGAACGACACCTGCTCGCAGCAACCGAACTGTCCAACTCAGTCTCCTGACGCTCCACCAAGTTATGAGCCTGTCTGCGAGTGCGTGGAGGCATGATCTGCAAAAACAACCAGATTTAGTTATTGACACTTAAGATACCGGCGGCTAGCAGTGTTCACTATATTTCTAAGGGACTTTACGTCATTACTCATTTCCACCACGAGTCTTGATAGACCCCTTGCTCTGATACCACTGTAACGGCCTCCGGCGCCCGGGTCCCGGCTCCCACCAAGGATCCGACCGTCGGCACCGCCGCCCGGCCGAGACCCCGAAGGGCTAACGGATCTGTCTAACGAGATATGTGACGGAAAGTAATAAAACGACTGTACTAAGAATGTACCAACTAGTGCAAGAAGAAGTCTAACACAACGTGCAAGTCTAGTACAAGTCCCAAAGTAGTAAAAGTACAAGTACAGAACGGAAAAGGAATAACACGTCCCTTAGGGGCATACCCCGAGGGTGAAGTAAGAAACTGGGGGAACACACTGCCGCTAGAGACGCGACTACTGCGGGCCGTCTCCTCGCTACACCGCGGAGGGAACTGCTGTGAAGTCTCACCTACAAAACAGGGAGTGAGCTTCACGAAGAAGCCCAGTAGGGACTACCAATCCCCCACTGGTTCCACAAGCATATAGACTAGTGCAATAATTAAATAAAGCAGTAAGTCTAATCTACTAAACAAGTAAAGTGCGGAAGCGTGAAAGAACTACACAG